>PQWD01005741.1:42944-253097 GCA_019425675.1 Leucinodes orbonalis
TCGTCAACAAATCGGCGTTAAGCACGTGGTGGTGGAAGCATCACCAATGCAAGTCTAACTAAATGCAGTTAACCCAGAAAACGCAACATTTAACTAGGTGTCAGACTTGGTACTTAGTCGTCTAGTAGGTACCACCGCAGTGCCAGATATCGTCCCATGAAGTGTTTGCACTACTATGTTTTGGGGTGAGGGCACTGTAGCCTGTAAAATTACCGGGAATAAGAGACCTAACATTGGTTTTCTCGGGTGTCTGGCGCAGTGCGGTATTGGTGGAGAATAATAACTGTCTATCAGTTGTTGGTCTCCATCAATGCCGCTCTAGTCAGTGGCCAGCCAGTGGTCAGGCGTATCATTGACCATCAGGTGCGCGTCTTGGCCGTCTTGTACACTTTGTCACATAAAAAAAATGTTATGAAGTGAACAGGACGACCAGTTCGCTCACTTGATTATTGAGTTTCCGCTAACCACCATCAGGTTGTCAGTCCTTTTGGTGCTGTGAGCCAATACTTGCTTTTTTGCAAATTATTTCATTAAAGATAACAATAATCCTGTCTATGTTTTCCCTTGTTATGTGTTTTATGTGCAATAAAAGTTTATTATTATTATTAATAATAAACCCTTTTTTCTATGACAGCGGATTTCTCGATTTTAGCCCAAAAAAGTACATTTTAAGTTACTTTATTTTATTAAGTGGACGGCAGAGTAGTCGTGAGTGCGCACGCGCAATCTAAACGCGATGAAATGCGCGATACACGCCCGATACGCCGCTGACAAGCGTACGGTGAAAGTGAGAGTCGACAGTGATAGGGGTTGCACTTGTATATTTTCTGAGAATTTTACCAATTGCTAGTTTTTTAAAATCATTTTACAAAGTATACATGATGGTCAGGACGTTCACCTGGTGGTGAGTGATACGTCTGACCATGACAGAGCGGCATTGATTGAGTTGACACCAACAACTGATAAAAAGTTATTTTATTCTCCAACAATGACGCACAGCGTGCGACACTTGACACAACAGATCCTAGGTACCTTATACCCAGTATTTTACTAGCTACAGTGCCCTGATCTCGTGACACAACATTCTCGAGGCACTGCGGTGGTACCTAACTAAACGACTCAGTATCGTGTCTACCACCTAGTAATTTATTAGTTAGACGAAAGAATAGGTGATTAACCTAATTGGTAAGTCATATCTCTACCCGTGTACACTTGTTACTCCAAAGGATCTATGAGTGTGTTGCCAACCTTAATAGCAGAGGTAAAAACAAGTATTAGGGAAGAGAAATGACGGGCATCCGATGACCTTACTCACTCGACGAAATCGCACGTTGTTTCTAGCAGTTTTTCAAGTATCACTCCGAGCGGATCGGCCTATTCTTCCGCGATACAATTTAGCTGCAGAATTCATGATACATATACATTTTATAAGTGACAAAAGTTGAGTATATATTTTAGCAACACAAGATAAATGCAAATTTACGAAGAAATGCAGAACTTCAAGTTCAGGCAACCCTAATACGCTTGGAACGCATAGAAATCAAGAACGTTCCTAGTTATCAAATGACGTCGTCCGTCGTGTAGTGTTGTCGAGCGTGACGGAACGTATACGACAAAACGGACCTCTGAAGCTCCACAATGTTTTTGATAACAGTCGGTGGCTAAATCCGATGTGTCGGTGATAAGTGATACGCCTGACCATGTCCTATGCAGTGTTGAAGGGAATTAATAACAAAGGCCCCAACGGCCGTCGGTTCTTCGTACTTCATTTCTTATACACTTAAGCCGCATCCACCAAAACTCAAAAGAAAGGCAATGCTGCGGTGCTTCACGGTTGTAGCAGCAAACGAGATATCCAAGCACAAAGCCTTAGTCAGCCTCGGTTAATACTAACGTCCGAAAGTACGACATATTTCCGGGTACAGTCGCAAAAGAACTTAAAATCTCTTTTTCAAACGTATTTACGAGTATACCCCCCAGTGTAAAGGTTAAATTCCACAAACACGTTACTGATTATACTTTCGCAACTTCGATATTACTGCTAGAATAACCGAGCCATTATAATTGTAATCTTAACCTCTCAAAGGTTAATGTTTCGGCGTAATATAGTAATTAATAAATACACACAAAATTAAGTACCGTGCATGGTGTGTTTAAACGCAATTATTTTCGCAAGATTGCCTTACGCACTTGTAATAAGTCTACCTAAAGGTCATGTTTAATGATAACGGTGAGACACAAGGCATAAACTATCGGTTGATCTATTGAGGGTTCCGTGGCGTTGCCGGCTGGCAAGGTATCCGCCATAGACATGATGTGTTGGTTAGCCTCTGCCCGCCAGTGAGACATCTCTACAGTTCTTAGATAAAGTGATATAATGATTAAATGGTTTTTATGTTAATCAGCTATTACTTTGTACGATCTGCAAGGTGTGATGTGCAGACTGTATGCACGTCACATAGACAAGCTCGCTATTACACTGTGCGGCATATTGCACAGTGTCGCCAACTTAGCTACGTTATAGCTAGACTTTATAGACTTGGTAGGTTTTTTATTCACAAAAGACTACTCGTCCCGGCATTGCGAAGTTACGACGTGGGTAAAAGGCTCTTTTCTACCAATCTATTAAATGTAGCTGTCCATCATTAAAATATAGCTAGATCTAGCTACAAACTAGCTAAGTTGGCAACACTGCATCGCATCGGCCCGTACGGTTTGATTCGCAAGGCTGTCTGTTCTAACCTTTATTACACTGTACGATCTGCAGTGACTATGCAGATCGCATAGTTGCACATCGAATAATGTAATAGGTGCTTTAACTTGTACGCGAGTGATGTAAAAAGTTCGTTAACCTAGACAAAAGGAAATATTGAAAAAAATGCCATCGTGTAGTTATTTCATATGACGATGCGCACGCGCACGAAATCACGCGCACCGCCAGGATGTGCGTGCGAAGTTTCCATAACCGGCGGGCTTATGCACTCATGGTATAATCAAATACTAATATTAATTCACACTGATTCTATAGAAAGTTTGTGCTTCTTACCTTAATATGTTTATAACATTAAAATATTCGTAAGGGAGCGGCAATAAAAATATTTTTATATATTTTTTATAGAATGAAGTTATAACAGCACCTATTTATTCAAATAAATCTTTTACTGATACTTTTGCCATCAGCATTGGGCCCTCGTTTTGGGTTACGGCCAATCTCCCATAGCTATGCTGTGCGGGAAGGCCTGTGCTCTGCAGTGGAAAGTTATAGGCTGATGATACTTTGAATCGACTGTTAACTTATTGTTTATATTTTTATGACCCTACCACCGGTTCGAAAAAGAAGAATCTTCGTGAAGAGCCGGCAAGTAACTTGATAGCTCTTTTCGACAGCATTCGACTCTGAAAACGCTACCTGAGTTTTATTTTAATTTTAAAATACCAATCTATCTCTGTATACACTATCATTATATTCTTAAAAACAGTTTTTTCCAAAACGACAAATCAGTTACTAAAAGAAACCATTTCGGAATTATGACTTAACCTGATAACATTTCATATTAATAATGGATATCGTGACGTATTTATCGAGCGCCCTAAGCGTGTAATGTAACGCGTAAAGTCGCGTAACGTATAAAGACGCGTAATTTGTCGGGCGCTCCCGCCTGCGATAGTATCGCCGCTTCCGCTGCGCACGCGCACCTGTGACTAGGATGCCTGTGATTTATATCCGGGTGTCAGGACGCTTTTAGGACAATTACGCGACACTATAATGAGTTTTAAACATGCTTTGTTTATGGGCGCGTGCTATAAATAGGGTGATTTATATTATGAGACGAGAACTTTAAGACCTTGTGTGGTTTTGTTTTATATTTATTACTGTGTTAACTTAGTGTTTCTCTGTTAATATGCTCGTTTAATGAACACTGTAGCTGGTTTTAAACTTTAATACTCCCAACATTTTGTAGCTTTTTTATAAACAGTAAAATTGGATTACAGTTTTACTTTGTTGATTAATCTGATCTTATCAGATGTACATTATATTACTGGACCAAGCTCAATACCTAAGAGTATTTGAACCATAAACACACTATTGAAATGCATCTTAACAAATTGCTAGGATCTCGGGTGATGGCACCACGGCCTGATTGACTTAAGCGTCCAAATAATAAATAAATAAATAATAAATAAATATCCACTGACATTCACACAGCGCCATCTAGCCCCAAGTTAAGCGTGAAGCCTGTATTATGGGTACTAAACAACGGATAAATATACTTATATACATTTTTTTTTGTAAATACATACATATTATACATAAAAACACCCAGACATATATACATACCAGCCAGACATATTACAAACAGATATGTTCATGCACACAAATGTTTGTACTGCCCGGGGATCGAACCCGGACCCTTTGTGTTGCAGTCGACCTCTCAACCGCGACACCAAATGGGTCGTCGATATCAATATCAAGATCTATCACAGAAATGATTCAAACTGTATTATTTTTTTAATCTTCCATCATCTTTGTTCTCGTGCACTCAACAAAGTTTTATTAACATGCTAATCAACATTGAATCGGAATAAATTAGTATAAAAATGAAATACAACAAGTCCTCAATAAACCTTACTTCATGGCCCTGCTGCGCTTGCGCAGCGAAAGTCGCGTATTTGTCAACACGACACTTATTTATAAGCGCCCGTAACGACTAATCACGTAATTTATTGGGCCCCTGCACTTGCTTAATTATTATAAATCTAATGCTGCCCCTTCGAGGGCGTAGTAGAATACCTTGTAAATTGTGTTAGTAATTTATATTGCACTAATGAAGTGGAAATGAAAGCTTTAATTGCTTTTAAAATGTGCTTATACTTGCTTATAATTTTTGATATTGTTTATTTAGGGATAGAAGCAAATATCAAAACTAAATTATTTAGAGAAAAGCTTATCCAATATAAAACAATACGTCATAAGAATAAAAAAAAACGAAAAAATCTATGCTTATAAATCATTTTCATTCAGTTTGATTTTTGTTCAAAATACGTTATGTTAGTAATAATTGATGTACAAGTTTCTTACTATGTATTTGTTTTTAATGTCTTTAATGTTTGTGGTGTTATTAATTTGTGTATAATTTTGTTACAGGTAATTGTCGCCGTTGACTGTGGTTTAATACTTAACTGCTACTGGAGTAATGGTAAATATAGCTTAACTCCATGGTATTTATCTTGAAAGTTGGCTCCCAGGACAATTTCTAAACTACATAATTTTTAAATGCCACGTTTTCCGGTGCTGTATATATTTGTATTTCTTGTTATATACAAAGAATACTTAAATAAGCAATTGTTATACTTAAATTATTAATTTGAAATAGGTCTTGAAGTGCCTTTAAATTTTTGTAACGATTACCGTTTCTATCGAACAAATTCCGCTGTGAAGAGTTGATAAGCAGTAATTGCTTACTCCTTTTATTATGTTACACATATTACATAACTTATTCTATATTTCAAGCTCTATTCATCACAGCTAATACTGTTACCTTATCTATGATATTTAAATAACTTTCCTTAGATATAAGTATGACGGACGATCCATTTGGTGTAATGGTCGAGACGTCGGCTGCTACACCAAGGGTTCCGGGTTCAAACCCCGGGCAGTACAAACATTTGTGTGCATGAACATGTCTGTTTGTAGTGGTCTGGGTGTTTTTCTATTTAGATTATGTATGTATTTACAAAAAATATATAATTATGTTTATTCGTGGTTTAGTACACATAATACATTTATATGTGTATATATGTTAATGTTGAAAAATAATTATGTATTTATAAGTTGAATTAAGCTTTTCTTACTTTGCACTGTCTTGCCCTTTCATGTTGTTAATTTTCTATGTTTGTGAGGTTGTCTGGAAGAGATCGCTCCAAGCGATAAGGCCGCCTGAATTGCATTATTTCCCTTATTTGTTGTTAAATATGTATCTTTTTTTGGTGTGCAATAAAGAATCATATCTATCTATCTAATACGGGCTTCACGCTTAACTTGGGGCTAGATGGCGCTGTGTGAATGTCGGTGGATATTTATTTATTTATCATGTCTATGTGGTATTTGATTAATGTTGCCAGGTTTCCCGATTTGCGCGATACTATGTAGATTAGATATGTATCTAGTAACGTATACAATGGCATTAGAGATAACTCAATTTAAGTTAATTATATCGCCATGAGCACAGTCTCGTCTCGGCAAGCGTAGCGTAGGACGCCCTCCGGCCCGATGGGCCGACGACTTGCGAAAGGTCGCTGGTGGAGGCTCGATGATAAAGCGAGGACCGGGTATCTGGCGTAAATGGGGAGACCTATGTCCGGTAGTGGACTGCGATAGGTTGAATAAGACAAGATACAGAAAAGAGCACAGCCTGATCTCTTTTAGTTTCGATGTTAATTTAAAAATAAGATTTAGTGTTTACGAATATCCATTAAGTTTATAGAAGGATTGTGCTAATTTTACACCAGTAAAAAGCTACATTTCCCTGAGTAACATAAGCTATTATCCAGGACGACGAGAGCCTGGACAACAGTAAACGGCAAAGCAATAATCAACTCAACTCCACTTGTCATAAAGTTGACTGTTGCAAGCATAACGTAGAATGCATTTGTTCAGGATAAACGTGTACTATCACCATTATCGTGTATGTAATTGCATGTGTGGACCACGCGGTGAACAGCCTCCCTGGGCTGTGCCTGAAAGGGAAGTGCTCAATCGCACGACCGTACTAATAATATTAAATAACTTAATGACGTGATTTCACTTTCCGCTTATGTCACGCCAGCGGTGGTAAGGCTCTGTGCACACTGGGTGTTATATTTGTGTAAATGGGATAATTACAAATGTGTATATATATATATATGCTTAGATAAACAATAAACTGACTAGATCTAGATAGCACAATCTCACTCAAAACGTTTCCGCGGCAACAGTCTGTCCATGGCGTCTGTAGAGCAGACTTGTCGCGCTTTTATTAAAAATTAAATAAAAGCCTAGACATTCTCTCAGTGCCATCTAGTTCCAAATTAAGCAAGTATAGCCTGTAAAATGGGTGCAAAATAACGAAGAAAACATATACATATACTTTTTGTAAATACATACAATTCATACATAGAAAACACCCAGACTAATACAAACAGATATTTATACTTCCCGGGGTTCGAACCCGGAACGTGTATTTGTATGTAGAATAAAACATTTCAAATTATTTAAAATTCATAAATTTAATGTTAAGGAAATCAAAAACGTAAAACAAAAAAAAATACATAGTTAAAAATATATCCTCTCGCTTCGGGACTTCATCATGCGCCTACTGGCTAGCTAAGCCCGTGTGTCTACACCCTTACACTTCATAAGTCTGGCAGCATTCACTTTACTCTAACGAAGCCTTTTCTACGTCTTGGCAGGCGTAAATAATCGATTCGGCATGATGACAGATTTCGCTAACTGTCACATGTGTCAGCCTGCAACAGAAAACTACAGTAACAGTAGAATTCGAATTAACAGACGGATGCAAAAGTTTCGTATTAACTATTTGAAATTGAAATTCAATTTAATCAAACAACGTCCTAATTATTTATTTTTATTTCATTTAGTAGATATGTATGCGAGGAGTCGGGGTTCAGTTATCACCTGATATAATTGATTAAAGCCTTTAACCCTTTGACAGCCAGAGACGCCTTCCTATCCAACCTATCGCAGTCCACTGCTAGACACACGCCTCAACCATTCTGCGTCAGATATCCCGGTCCTCCGCTTTCCTCATCCAGCTTCCACCAGCATTCACTTTAACAAAGCTAGAGACGCCTTAAAGCGTCATAAATAATAGATTTTCCATTGTGCCTGGTTTCTTGGCGGTTGGTCAATGGGTAACAAGGAACTACAGTTCTGTATTAGCTTGAATAGCCCCCGAAATTCTAATCATAATAAAATTAACATGGAAATGTAAATAAAGGGAATGGTAAACAGGGTTAAGACTTTAACCCTGTAACCTCACGGTGTTAAACTACGCAAAGTTGTTACTACGCTGGTTTTTCTGGTCTGGCACGGTTCTCCAACACCTAAAATCGTTTTTTAACGACAATAATATAAAAATGTAATGGTAAGCGTACAACTGAAACAACGCCTGGACCAATTTTACCAATATTTTTGTTAAATGTTCATTTTACGGTGAATAAATCGAAAATAAATCGCAAATGTAAGCATACTCGACAAGGCCTGGACAAATATATAGCATAAAACTGCCACATTTCAAATCTTTTGCACAGAATGAAGTCTGTCGGGTCCGCTAGTTAAATATATAAATGATCAAATTCTCAAACTTCCGACCGTTTCACACAATATACGTGTGTCTGAGAGTCGGCAATCGCATACGTTTCTGTCGAATCATCGTAAATAAAAATGATTATCGAAAAGTAAAAGTGTAAAATTTGCTGTTTTCAACACGCTTTATAGGTAAAAGTGGTTCAAGTCATCTGTACAAAAAAACTGGATATTATGGCTAATAAATGTGATGAGTCATTCCGCGTTTGGTCTAAGGTTAGTTTTGGAAAATAACAAGATTACAAGATTTTAACTCCGAACTGCAGTGGCGTGTAGAGATTATGAGTAGGGTATGCAAAGTGAGTGACAGTAACCGCAAAACCAATAAATAATTTACATTTTTGTCAAATTGAGTGCTGTTGATGACAACAGATCGCCTATGGTTTCAAATCTGGAGAGAGGAAATAGGCGAATTAGTCGGACCAATTTAAAATGTAAGCGAATTTCCGGGTTTTCTGGACGCACAGGATATGCACTGCTTATTTGCATATATGAAGTGCACGCCACTGCCGATTCTGTTAGTACAACCAGTTCATAATATGCAGTTTATCCGATACACTGTCCATCTATCACACATTCTTCACCTAACTGATTGCTTCCGCATACCTTGTTGTATAATTAACTGTGATCAGGTCTCCGATTCTGTTTATTTTAAAATAGGCTCGTTATTGTGCCCCAATAGTAAGTAATTTTGCACTTATTCGTTCTGTTTATGATAGATTTAATGAGTTACATTAGAATATTCATTCTCCTATACAATAACCATTGTATATCATCAGCTCATTATACGTCCCCGAGGGCACGAGCCTACCCGTAAAGGGTGTAAAGGCGTAAGTCGTTCACGCAGGCCTTTGTGGATCGATGCGAAGAATTCAAAGGTTATGCGTAAGTCGGCCACGCACAACCTTTAAAGTTCTTCGTAGGCGTGCGCAGGTTTCCTCACGATTTTTTATTTCACCGAAAGAGCGTCGGATAAATGTACATATAAATTTCGAAAATTCGAAAACACATTGGTACGTGGCGGGATTGCACCTGCACGTCCAGATCGAAGGAAACAGTCCACATTAATGAGCCAACGATACGTTCCGACTTTGAAAGTTGTACCGGAATAACAAATTTACATTTGGATTGTAGAAAAATAAGTATCGTATTATCAAGTATATTCATGGAATTGAGACCCATATTTAAGCCACTTTCAACTACCGCGTCCATTCCCCGCTGCGGACAATCAATCAATCCAAACAAACGCAGCAACAGTCCTGCAAGTAATTAGTTTAAACGCTGAGCGCAGAACTGTACATTTATCTGATATCTTTGTCAAATAAATCAAGCCGAGTTACGATTTCACGTTGGGGCTATGCAGCTATAGTTAGTTGTACTGAGTTTGTATTGCTATAATTATTGATATACTTATATGACACATCATCATCACCAGCTCATTAAACGTCCCCACCGAGGGGCACGAGCCTACCCGTATAGGGATTAGGCATTAGTCGTCCACGCGGCCCAGTGCGGATTGGACGACTTCACACACAACCTTCGAATCTCTTCGCAGGCGTGCATGAAGGTTTCCTCACGATGTTTTCCTTCACCGTAAGAGCGTCGGATAACGTACATATATTTTTCGAAAATACATTGGTACGTGTCGGGATTTCAACCTCAGCCCTCCCGGTAGGAAGGCGACAGTCCACACCACTGAGCCACCGACGCTCTTTATATATCTTTATATGACACATACTTATACGATACATACTGATATATCATATTATCTGTCAATCAATCAGCCAACATTCGTCCACTGCTGAACATAGGACCCAAAGAGCACCAACCATTCCGATCCTGAGCAGCCCGCATCCATTACGCATTATCTGTGCTTATATATATTTACTATGTTTTTTTTAAATATTAGCCATAACATGACATTCATCGGTATTTACCAGGTGGTAGACCCGATACTGAGTCGTCTAGGTAGGTCCCGTGAAATAGTGTTTTGCACTCCTGTGTTTCGGGATGAGGGCACTGTAGCTAGTGATATTACCGGGTATGAGAGACCTAACATCTAACGCTGGTGCCGGTCGCAGTGCGGCATTGATGGAGAATAATAACTGTTAATCAGTTGTTTGTCTCCTTCAGTGCCGCTGTGTCATGGTCAGGCGTATCACTTGCCATCAGGTGAGCGTCTTGACCATCCTGTACACTTATAACATAAAAGATATATCTCCTCAGTTAATGTAATCGTTAATTGATTCTGGATCATAACCACCGCTCTGGTTCAACGCGTATTGGTGCCTGGAATCAATTACAACATACTGGTCAAGTTAGATGAAACCTCTTAGATCTCTGATATGAGTAATTAGAATCGGCTTAATTAGATAAAGTGTGAAACAATCCTGGAATACAACTCTAAGAAATCTATCAATTATCATTTGATGAAGTTCGCGACTGAGTAGGCGAATTTTCAAATTAGTCAATGATAGATTCAACTTAATCAATTAAAATTACACATCGTTATTTAATCTAAGTTTGATGTCATTGGTATCGTACTTGGTCTCTTGTCGTTTGAAAGCACGGAAACTTTCTGGGAGACTGACTTGGTACTTTTACATTAATAAAGCTTACAATATTTTGATCCTTGTTTAGTCGCAAGTCCATTGATCCCTAAGGTCAATGCACTACCAAACGTGTACACTCTATGGGACATCAAGATGGAATCATTTCACATCAGATACGTCAATCTGATAACGTAAGCTCACATGAAAGTCCGGCTGATTAGAAAATAAAAGTTGCCTCGCCATCGCGGCTAGAGATCGAAAGTGCGCGTGCGCATTTTTATGTCATTTTCACATGCCCATATACGGCGGTTAGGGCTGGTAAGCTACTGTTTCGATCCGACATATCGATTGTATAGTGTATGGTATCACTTTCACCGATTGCATAGCGTGTCATGACTTGGTGCTTATTGTCATCTAGCTTATGTAATGAAGCCGCAGCAGATAATGATGATGACTACTTGATCAGTGTTTACATGTCAGTTGATGTTACAATTGTAATTGCCTCTTTAAGGACCTGCAATTGTTTGTGGTTAAAATTTACTAGGGTAAATGTTAATTTACCATTTTGTAAATACCACTATGAATATTTTATTATATTTTTTTTATTGATAGTTGATACTTATAGTGTCAAATGGTTAGTTCTGTTTCTATTCATAATTTATTAACAATTCTTTAAATCTATTGTGTCAAATTTTGAAATGCCTTTGTGTTACGTGTGGGTATCAGAAATACATATATATGCGGAATATTAAATAACATAAAGACTAAGCAGTAAAGTAATCATTGTATGAATTTTAAGTGGCCATTAGATTACTTCGTATTCTATAAAAGCAGTAACACTGAATTAGGATGATTGGTAACCGACAACCCTAATCTGTCACTTCCTTATGCAGGAAACGAGGCGAAAATAGGGAAAATCTCGATACTAGTTGTTGATCCAACAAAAAGTTAATACCATAACTTGTCGTACTTTTCATTTCCCTTTTGCTCTATATGGTATCTATAATTAGAAGTTTTCTAAGCCATGATTAAATACCACACTTTACGAGTTCTAGTCAAGCTAAGTTAATCTCAAGTTTTTCAAATTGCTTTTAATTCTGGTTAATGGTGTAATGCTGCTTTCTCCTTTTCACACTTAGTAATTGATTCAACGAGCTTTTGATTTGGTTTGTACGTATACATATGAACACTAAAATATTATTACTAATAGACCAGGCGAACTTCGTAACACCTTTTAAATCTTACCGATATTTAACGCCTCCCTGGTGGCATGGTTTATACCAACAAATAAATTTATAATAACACGATTTTCGTGTATGAAATAAATAGATACGTTTCGTAGTGTATAGTGGAAGATATAAACATTCAAAAAGCCTCGATATTAATTTAACGATATTGGCATCTGAAAGAGCTTTAAGTTCTTTTATTCACAGCATATAAAGGGAGGAATGATTACCAGTCAATATTAGTATGAAGATTTTTGATTTATAATGATAGTGTTAGCCTGAATCGATCATTTATCTATTGAATCGATACGTAAGTTAGCATAAACGGGCTTAACTTGAGTAATGTTGGTAACTTTCCTCATACTGATTTCTATACAGGCTGGGTGAATCTATTTCCTATATGTTCATAGATTTGTATAGTAACCAAAGGTTTCACAGAATGACGGATCTGTCCTGACCATTTAAGTTTCGATTTTTAGAGCCAACTTTAGACACGATTTTAAGTATTGTCGATACCTAGCTCAATCCCCTTCATGGACTAAAGTCCATGTCCCAGTCCAGTCCTCCAAAAAATTAATTTACTTATTTTATACACTAAGTAGTTCAGTATATGTCCGAGGTTTTTTAATTGCACAAGCAGACGAGCATACGAGCCTGTATAGTAATTTACAAAATTCTCTTAAACTGTGTTGTCATATTTCATAGAAACTTATCAAGAAACCCTTGCAACGGAAATAACATTATCGGCATTGCCGTACAATAAATGCAAACTACCCGCAAATGTGTAACCGATAAAATCCACGGTAATCCTCGGCAGTATTGAGAAGCGACGTGAATACATACAATAACAAGCAGAGGCTACACATTAGTGGCCCCGGAAATGTATTGAATAAGGCATAAATCACGGCCGTGCGCCCGCGCACCCAACCTTTAACGGTGCGCCCGCATTGCGACCACGCTAGGCGCCGCCGCTGGCTCCGCTCGCGCGGCTTTGTCTCAATACGTACTCTCACACACTGCTTTGCTCCTGGTATGTTTTATTTTTTAGGTAGGCAACTGTTTCTCCCATTGTTAACCCATTACCGCCAGGAATCCAAAATCTATTGTTTGTGACGCTTTGAGGCGTCCCTGGCGATCAAAGAGTTAATTACCCGTCACCCATGGACTGAAAGAAAGAAGAAGCAACGAATGCGTTACCAACCTTTCAAACGTATAGGAAATAGGTTTAATGATAGGGGGAGGGGATTTAACTATATCTACGAGTATCGTGAAATTAACATATAATTTGGGTAAGTTAAATGATAAAAACGAGTGCGTAAAATTATTAAATAAGTGCATATGGTTCAGATAATTATGTACGTACCTAACATAAAATTTACTTAAAAATATTTTTTCCTTATTTGTATTTGCCTTATTTAGGACACGGCGCGCGGCGGTTCATTTTTCAACAATGTCATTCGCCCGTTTGGTCGCGTTGAAAAAAATCGCCGCCGGAATTATATGTAATTTACTAAAATGTAACATTCCAGTGTCCTTTACGTAATTGTACGGTATCCGACACTTGTCCCACGTGATTCCGGGAAGTGTATTTATCCGCACGCACGGACAGAACGACAAATTTAATTATATATATGGCGTAATGTTTGCGGCTTATTACGCGGCGTGAGGATATTATTGTATGTAGTATGGGAAACTAAATGTAATTTATTAGTTCCACCATTTTTGAGTCATAATAAGCTAGTAGTAAAACCGTAAATTGACATATTATCAGCGATTACTTTTTCATAACTGGGCTATGAAATTTGTTGAAAATTAGTATCTAGTACTATAAATGGCTAAAACCTACCTAAAAAATAAAACCTGCTCTAAGGTACTGTGGTAGAATTAAATGACTTACTTTAACGACTATCATTTGGAAGGTCATATGATTCATCTAAACTCTATAGTTTCTGCAAGTTTATTTTAAAACAAGCTACGTTTTACCAATTTTCAAATGGAATAACAATAACTGTATGCGTGCAAATATACTAAGTAATATTTATTAAAATTCATGTAACCAATTGGTTGTTGGACCAAAGTAACTGAATTGTGATTAAATAATAGCATAAAATCTGTGAACTTTGCATAATTGGTAAAAGTATTTACAATAAAGACACAATTATTTACTTTTAAATATTAATTTCCATTTGGCGCGTCTTTTGCTCTCACATTCAGTCCTTTTTTTCTAAAAAAGTTTGATAAACGAGTATTTTTAGCTAACACTAGATCTGCGCAAACAAACTTTCGTAGTATAGCTACGAGCAGATATGATACTTGTTATTTGCTTAGTGAACGCACGCACTTTAAACATCTAATCACCAATCTAATGTATAATTTCTTTACCACGTCGCAGACAAATAAGTCTTGGTAATTCGGCAAATACCGCGATGCAAAGCCTCATCATTTTGACATACACATTTAAAATTACAATTTACTGTCACGAGCAATATATAATCAAGTCGTACCGATTTAAAATTGAATAAAATACACTACCATATGATTAAGGTAAGAACACAAAAAGAAATAAGATTTTTAAATTTTTAATAACAAGCCGAAATCCATCAAAAATCGTTCATCGTACCCATAATTGGAACCTTGTACGGTTTGATAGCATCCTCGCGTTGAATGTCAACCAGACGCATACAGTAATGGTGGCCATCCAAGCCGGAGTCTGTAATCACTGCAATTTAAATTCAATTATTACTGGACCCTTAATAAATCACAAATTCGCGCGAGCGCTGGTACTGACAAAATATCGGTACATAGTGATGTGTGGTCTAATCGATAATATATCGATAGAAAAATCTATTACCTATTTTGTTTATTTTTAATTGAATATGAATGTAAGGGTGAAATAATCATAAAAAGTACCGTGGCTTACGTGTTACCTGGTTATTTTATATCTGTATCGCAAAGTCTACATAGGAACATATTTATTTTAGTCACGTCAAGTCAAAGTTTTTATTTTAGTTTTGAGTTACGCCGAGCGAGTGAGGTTTTCAAAGATCCAAAATACAATTCTCTCTCACATTTTAACCGTATGAACACCAATGACATCTAAATTAGTCAGAAACATTAGACATTATATTTTGACTGGATTCCTGGCGTTCAAGGAGTTCAAGATCGGCAACGCAGTCGTAACTCCTTTAGATGACCGAGTGCACTCGCCACACATGAGTGTGGCGAGATCACTTAACATCAGGTAAACCAACTACCCATTAGCCTACCTATGAAATAAAACCTTAGAGGTAAATCTTATTTGAGGCTCTTTATTAAAAATCCCGCATGTTTTAAGAAGGTTGGAGTCCCAAGCAGGGCAAATATAAGAGTCTGTATGAAAAGATTGATGGATGTGAAGAAAGCCACAGAAGGAGCGCGCAAAGTGGCGCTTTATCTCTGCCTACGGCTTTGGGGCCAAGGCGTAAGCTTTATTCTTTATGAAAATCTTTGAAATCGATTTTCTCTCGATTCTGTAAATTAGCGTCTCCACACATGGCGGGTTCGCACGACTCGCGCACCGCCGGAATGACAATGTGATGCGTTTGTTGAACTGCGCGCGCGCCGCATTGCAAACGAGCCGCGTTGCTTCTTAAATGATTTGTACGGGCATATTTTAAATGGAACCTGCCACAAGGAAGGCAATCTTATTACATAGCAAGAGAATACAGATTTCAATGCAAACAGTTATGGTGTTAGGAATAATTTCACTTGAGCAGTACTTGGGAACAAGATGTCTCAACTTATCACGTAGCCGAGACAATGGTGTTTACTTCATATATCTGAATTATTATATAAATTATGTTGTTTGGATTTGATATAAGTTGTTGTTTGATCGATGATAAGGACTCCAAATAATTCTCAACCATTGTCATTTGAGATCTGATTTCATTCTAGTTCGATCATATTTATTCGGTGGTTGAGAGTTCGGATATCACTGGGAGCACGCATGGGTTTAACCCAACCCTTTGAACGCAAGGAATCCAGAAACAATAAAAAAAATATAGTTTTTGACGCCAACTAGGTGTCATTGGCGTTCAATGGGTTAAAGTCAATTTATACTTGTAGTATGTTTATTAAATTCCAGGTGCCACTGAATTCTGTGCGAACCTCATATTCTTATTTGTTCATAGGTATCTGCATATTTTATTTAGATAAAATAATTTAATGGCATAAATTCTCACAACGTTAGGACGGCGCTATCTATTAGTAATTAGGCACGCTCTCACAGTAGCCGATGTAATCTATGCTAATTCTAATTCAAATTCCACGTAATACACAACTATACTTCATAATGTACGTACTTGCTAATAAATTAAAGATTACGATGAGTGACCACTTCCTTACTATCGACAAATTTATCTCAACGCTATTCTGCAGATGAAACAGGAGTGTTACCTTATCCTCATAGCAATAAGAACGGGAATAGCTTGTGCCGCTGCTACCAGTGGTGTATTCGAACCGATAGCGTCGACCGATACAAATCGAATATTAGGTGTTTATTGTTGGTACATCATTAAACGCCTGACAAGATTACGAGATAGATTCTATAATCGACTCGTGTCCACATCTGAGCAAACATAAATCTAATACTTAAGATCATAATCGAATATTTATTCGGAGGCAAATTGCTGATTAATTTTAAATGACTTACGCAACAAACGACTTTCTCCAAGACATTTCGAAGCTATTCATGTTTAAACAGTTGAAATGTAACCGATGACCTTCCGAGAGCCGGATAACAAAAGTTATAATGGGAAATCGATAATTCGTTCTCTCATGAGTGGATCGAGTAATCGATATGTCACTTATCGGTAATAGGTAAGAATTCATTTTGTTTCGTAAACTTCTTAGAGAGTGAAAAGAATTTATTCTCTCAATTTCTATTTGCTTGGCGAGTTCAAGCTAGTTTATAATATGGACATCAAACGTCCCCATCGAGGGGCACGAGCCTACCCGTATAGGGTGTTTAGGCCATAGTCGTCCACGCGGGCCCAGTGCGAGTTGGGGCGCAGGTTTCCTCACGATGTTTTCCATTACCGTAAGAGCGGATCGGATAATGTACATAAAATTCGAAAATACATTGGTTCGTGGCGGGATTTGAACCTCAGCCCACCCGGTAGGAGGGCAACAGTCCACACCATTGTGCCACCGACGCTATGACTATGTTACTGACAAAACCTTATTTTTTACAACAATTATTTTGTTTTTAATAGTAATAATCCAACGTAATAACTTATAACGAATAGTAATAATGCAAATTGATATATTCAAAAGCATACGATCAACGTTAAATAGGTTACCCAATGACGCACCAGTTCGATCATGAACCGTTGACATCGAGTCGCGATCGAGTTGACCTTGCGAGTTAATCCGAACTGACCCAATACACGATGTGTAGATTACAGAAGGGATACTTCCAATGATGTGCATACTAGGAGTTGTTATAGTGTGCCGTCAATAAAATAGCTAGCTAGCGAAGTAGCTAATGGTGTTTCCATTTGGATGGTAACCTTTATTGATGTTTCTTTAATGTATTAGGTAAAAAGATGAAGCGTTATTTTATGTTTTCTCATTACTAACTGCTAAAGGAGACATCAAGCCTAGTTAAGGATAAACAAGTGGTTATGCTAAAAAAAAGTTTTTCTTATTATTGAAGGTAAGGGTTTACTTTGCCTTATTAATTATTTTTTTATTATTTATAATAAATTGGTTTCACGTCACTTACTATTTATTTGGCGAAAAGGAGACGTATAAAATAAGATTAATTAAATTAATAATATGTATTTTGAGGGACAGCTTTCAAAAATAATATAATAGCTTATGACTATTTTTAAAAGTAGTTAAAACTTAACCAAACCACATATTGTCTTAAATAGGCAAAAAAAAACACCTGAAAGAGTTGACCCGTCTGTACCTAACGATGCGGACTAAGGAATCACGAGGACTGCGCTATGGATTTGAATTGCGAATCGAGATCACGTTTTTTTTTATTTTGTGCCAGTGTGTCATGGCTCGCACTTCGCCGTTACTCCTCCATTGTATCGATGACGTCTCTAATCATCGGATTAGTGTGAACTGTCACACTGATTCCATATTGATATCGAAATGATGCTCTCATACACAGATGCAGTCTAATCGCGTGAAATGAATATGGGCTGTGTAAATTTTTAACAAAAATATTGAGACTTTTTGTTTATATTTTTTTATTGTATTCTTTATTATATTTCATTCATTATAAAGTTTTTGGATATGGTAAATAAAATATTGTAAAATTTCTAGAGACTAAGCGATAAGATAGGGTAGGACAGAGTTTAGGCACTTCTACTACCAATAGTATTTACTCCTTAACATTTATGTTTATAAGTGATATTGAATAAACTATTTGAAATGTAGGTGTAAAGTTATGCCTTAATATACCTTCTTACTCACTCATTTATGACATGGGTCTCATGGTTCTACACCGCAAGGGTACAAGATCGGGATTTAAATTAAAATAAGTTAGTTCGTTAAACATTCCAATAATAAATTCATTTTCCTTACGGAACCCGCTCAGCTAATTCATATACGCCCTTAACAAATGTATAACTGGTAGTGTTTCGTTAACTAGCTGAGTGGTGCTCTTAAATCAAAACCGTTGCATTTTTAAAAGGGAATTTATCAAAAGCAATTTTTCAAGTAGCCGTTGCAATTTCAAAACTGCCACACGGTCCTTTACGATTTGTACTGTCATTAACTTACTGGAAATTTAATGCTCAAAATTAAATCTTGCTATTTTCTCTTAAGGTTGAAACTTGAACGCGGCGGATTTTTTATTTAATTTCTTACTCTTAATGATTGAAAACAAGTTGTCCTTGCTGGGTTTTATTTTAAAGAAAATATAATAAATCGATGGTTACCCGACAATTGGTGGTGCGTAAATCAAAGTGACTTTTTACTTTTTAAGTAGACAGTAATAAGACAGTGTTCTTAGAAGGTGTTATGATTTATTTTAATTTTATTCTTGTATTTTTATATTCTTTACTCTTTGTAAACACGCACCTTTGATTATGATTACTTTTAAAATATGATTTGCAAAAACACACCGTTTTCTAATTTTTTTTTTCAGACATTTTTTGATTCTTTATTTTACGAGATAGGCAATGATAAACCTACCAGTGATACCGAAACGGGGTTGAAGTTTAGTTGGTAACTTGTGAGGTAGATGGTGGTACGAGTATCCGGTAATTTTCGGTTTGTTGGTACAATATACAATAAGCACACCTGTTTGCTAAAGAACAAGTCTTGCCTAGGATCCATCATACGCAGACGGTTATTCTGTCTGGGAAGGCCTGTGTGGTGGGCCGTTATAGGCTCATTATGATGAATTAAGTGTACAGTGAGCGTCGGTGGCTCAGTGGTGTGGACTGTCGCCTTCCTACCGGGAGAGCTGGGGTTCAAATCCCGACACGTACCAATGAATTTTCGAAAATATATGTACGTTATCCGACGCTCTTACGGTGAAGGAAAACATCGTGAGGAAACCTTCATGCACGCCTGCGAAGAGATTCGAAGGTTGTGTGTGAAGTCGTCCAATCCGCACTGGGCCGGCGTGGACGACTAAGGCCTAATCACCCAATACGGGTAGGCTCGTGCCCCTCGGTGGACGTTTATGAGCTGATGATGATGAAGTGTACATACTAAGGTTTATACCGTATCTGAGTTAATCATAAATACTAAGAGTTCATACGATAAAATAAATGTTTGATGCGTTCGCGCCCCATGAAAGTAATTATCTACTAATACAAATTTATCTATGGTAGCAATCTCGCTTTGCATTGTATGCAAGATACCAATTAATGGTGTACGCAGTGTTTACTAGTTTCCACATGATTGCACAAATACAATAGGGTCATTGATCTCTTTGGTTTTTATGGAAATGGTTGTATAGAACAATTATTTCTGTTCTTATATTATATACAACATATGTTATGTTGACTTTACAAGCTTTACTTAAGATTTAATAACTTCTCACTCAACACGTATTAAATGGGAGTCTGGGCAGTATTTGCAACTTACAATCCTAAGAGCAACAACTCGATTTTTCTAATATAGCACAGCTGAAATTATAATTATCCCTAACCGAGGAACAATACAAGTTCTATTGAGACGACCTGGGGGGTTACCGCCATCTCTTAACAGTGTTACAATAATATTACTTGCAACTTTTTGGATACAAAAATGCTGACGTACATTATAACAATACTGTTTTAAGATGTTGCGGTAACCCACCTAATTGAAATTTTAAAAACCAAGGTGTCCGGTTTTGATTTCCATGTCGTACAATATCTCTTTGTACAAATCAAAGACAAATCTATGTTTATTCTTTGGAAAGTACCTACATATATAGAATTTCCAAACTTTTATTAGGACTAGATGACGTATTGACGGTGGATATTTAGATTCAAATGCCGAAATTCAATAACTCCTCAGCAATACACCGAAGTATTTACCTGTCACTATAGCTAAAGATACAATACATCCGAAGGTACATACAAGTGAGGCCGGCGACCCATCAGCGACCTTACGGAGCGTATCGGCAATCTTATGGGCAATTAAATGTTAATTTGAGGATCGTCGTGAGCCGATGTGAGTCAGGGACGATATGCCGTCAGTTACGTGGAATTAAAGAGACGTTGCGACTTCAAGGGAGTGTCAACTTGACACGAATTAAAGAAGGATTACAGCTGGACAAGGCATATAGGTATGCTCCAGGTTTCACCCGATTACAACTGGATAAGGCATTTGACCTATGGTCAGGGTTTCTCCCAGGCATAAAATCAGAAATATGTTATTTGTGACACAACGAAAGTTGCCGACATAGCTCGCCGTATCAGCTAGATGAAGTGGCAGTGGTCAGACGACTCACACGTGTGTTGCAGAACCGATGGCCGTTGGAGCAGATGAGTTCTGGAGTGGAGATCGCGCAATGCCCTAGGCCGAGGTTCGAGTCCCACTCTGGGGCGATCTTAGGCTCTTTGTATAATTTTTTAAAGGCTGTGGGCCATCTGCGCTCGCCAATTGCTCGGTGAAGCTGTAAAGGCCATCTGCGGCCAACAGTAGTCAGTTCGCAAAACAAACGCGTCTTGACAAACGTAGCGTAGGACGCCCACCGGCCCGATGGGCTGGACAGGGACAAGGACAAGGAAAGCGGAGTAACAGATTATCTGGCCCAAAATTATTGGTTGAAGATAGAAAGCTTCTCAAAACACAGTTTATTTTTATAAATAAATAGATAATTTATATCGCCAACACAACAACAGTTGAATTAGTTAAATACATAAAGTTGTTGCTAATTTGTGACATCTAGAATAGGCCGTCAGTGATATTATATATCACTATGTACGAGTATGTGTTGTATATTAATAAACATTAATCTTGCGACATCTAGCAAATGTATGGTTACGGGACCATAGACAATGGTGCGGATGTGTTGTGTAGGTGACTCGGTTGGTGTTGTTTGATGAAATAATCGTCCGATGATTGCGGCGGCTTTAGTGTCAGTGACTTTGGTTAGCGAATTGATATTAGCACGATTTTGGTAGGTGTAACAAAGATGGGATATAAGTAGCATTTGGTTAAGGAGTTTGCCCCAAAGTATATAAGATCTTTGTTGAGATCATAGCTTTAGCGACTTTATGACTTTCAGTATCGGTATTCTGTTTTGAATGCAACACTCTTTGGGAGATTAGTAACCATTAGTTTGGGAGTACAAATGCTTTCGAAGCTAATATATAAACAAGATTCGGTATATATGTACTTTTGACGGTGGTCGTTTAAGTGCCAAATTAAAGCTACGGTCGGTTCTCACCTGGCAGTAACTGATACGCCTGACTATGACAGATGCGGTGTTGAAGAAAATAAATAATTATGTACACATACAGTGCCAAATTATATCCAGTTTGCATTTTAATTTCAACATGAAATAGTCATTACCCTGTTGGCGCAGTAATTAAATTTCTAAAGATACTACAATCTCAATTCCTTGCTTTCGCATTTTGAATACGGTATAACAAGATATCAGCACTGATGTGCCTAACTGTTCCGAAGCTAAACAATTGTTTCCGTCTGTTATTTAGAAAACGGGGACTTGGACAATGGGCCTAAATTCCAGGATAATATCGGTTGGGACGGCCGCTTCCACGCCAATCTGATCTTCTGCTACCTCAAATGCTTTGAATAACGGTTACAAGCATAAATAAATACCTATGTGGTATAATGAGACGTTTACTCGTCGAAATTTTGTGTTGTATTTCGTGATATATTGTCAGATTCCTAAATAAATACACTCACCGGTATTATTTATCCGCCTTCTTATATTTTTCATTACCCGTTTGTTTATGTTAACTGTGGTTTAACTACTGCTTTAGTTATAGTTTAGTGGGTTCTTTAGCAACTAATTAAGCATCCTAATCCCCATTTCGATCCTAAAACTGGTAGCGTTTACGACTACGTAACACGATAAGCTGGTGAGAATTGTATTGCAGATACTAGGCTACGTTTAAATATAACAAATATGTATATAGAAAACTTGGTTAGGGGAAAACAATTCTTTGCAAACAAATGATCATACTTAAGTACCGACATAAGTATTATTGTTATCCGCATACTGCCTCGGAACCACAGACATCCGAATATACAATTAGACTGGACAAGCCGCCAAGTTTATAGGCAGTCCCAGTGTCGCAATTTCTTTTCGGTTCTTACCTGTGAAAAGTTATTATATTTCTTGGTAAATTTACTGATTCATTGCGATGATGGCATGTTACAATTGCACAGGATGGCATTTTGGAAAAAAACGGTAATTTCTTCTAATATTCGTGCGTCTTTACTCGTCTCACAGAGCGTAAACTGGCAGCCAGTGTATGCTCGTTGAGCTTACATTTGTCGCACTTAAAAACGCGGCTTGTCCCATCTCCTGTATTGGGAAATCTGTGCTCGGAACCCACACCAAAATAAATTAATATTTTCGAGCACGCAAATGTTTAGCACGCAGATTGAAACCGGAACTTCGGTGTAGTCACCTCAACCATTACACCATTTAGGTTGTCAAAGCGTTTTATATACTGCATATATAAATAAAAAACAGCGACGACTGTCAAACTACTACAGCCGCTGACTGAGACGTGTGGCATTGGTGTCGCGTGTTTGTGTTGAGATTTGATGCAAGATAAACGGTACCTGTGATTTATGGCCTATTGGGTTCACTTTCAAAAATGTACTTGAAAGGGACAGGGTCGTGATGGCTGTTAACTGTTGTGTATATGTCAAGTTTAGGGGGAAACATTTCACAACAGAGTATGGGCACTTTTAATGATATCACTATGAACAACTTTTTAATTTTAATGATCATATTTTCACGTCCGATATTTTTACGTGAATACGTTAAGTTTACACAAATAGCAACGCATATTTTCTATAACCCTGATTCTGATGCAAAAGAATCATGTTTTATATTTTTGGATGTATGTGGTAAATGATTTCCAAATTAATGACAACCTGACTACATCGTAATGCATACTAGCCGAGGCGAACCAATTATTCTAATTTGGTTGGTTCGGGCCTCAAAAAAGCTGGGGCTGATACTAAAACAAGGCAATGACTTAAGTTTTGAAACTGACGATAGCACAATTATTTGTAGTGTATATTTGAGATTACACAAGTGAAACACAAACCAATAACGCCGATAGTGAATTCGCAACATCATCAGCCTATATAGACCCATTGTAGAGCACAGGCCTTCCGGCATAGCTAAGCTTTGGGATATTGAGCCTTTATGCACCACGTGAGACCAATGCATATTAGTGTTAACGACTACCATTCTATGATTGTAGCCAGGAACGTGCCCTCATCACAAATCTGGTAATCCAGTGACATCACTAACTTTTGTTTATAACATACATTTTAAAAAGTGTTAGTTCTCTATGGAACTACTCTGAAGCGATAACCATTTGTCTCAGCTCCCTGGACGCTAAGAATGAATGGTGTAGCATACAGTCGCTTAGTCTTTGCTACTCACTAAAATGGTTTATTAATAGTGCTGTGCCACGAGCCGATTTCAAGCAACGTTTGTTATTTTCACCTTAGACCCCCTTGCAAGTAGACCCCCGACATGTCATTCATCATCTCGTAATTGTTTTAGCGAAGCGTGTTCCGATTATCGAATGGTATAATCGGATATAGCTAGCCATGTCTCGGTTTCGTTTAGCGATAGGGTTACCAAATCTTTGTAGGATAAGCTATTTCACTGGAAAGGAAATTAAATATATTTATAAAAACAGTGTATTTAACTGATGAAGTTTTTTTGCAGCAATAATATATGTATATTTATTAAATAAAATATATTTTAAGAATGAAGTTGGTTAGATCGGTATACATTGAATTATGGCCTATTTGGCATTCTATAGAATCAGTGCAAATTCCTGACTGAACTCGCCACAACCGTACCTTGTCTTGTTCTTGAAAATATTAAAAATAACATTCTATAAGAGAACACTGAAACTATGTAATGTACTTGCACACACATGCGCCTAAAATACTTTAACCTTTCTACTTGAATTTATTGTAAAAAATATATTTTACGTGTATTGGCAGTGGATGGCACATTTTAAAAATAAATAGGTAAGTGTTCTTTATTTTCATACTATTTGATTTTTACACTTGGTTCAAAAGTGTAAAAAATGGTTTTACAAAATGGATTATCCTCTTACTTAGTCAACGTGTTGTGACCGAGTGTAATGGATCACAACATTCACAACGGACGTCGCCGGCGCACCCGACCGCGTCAAATGTGGCGCTCTCTCTATTGTCTCTGCTATCGCCAATTTGCTATAAATCTTTTTAATGCCAATGTAATTTCTCATATAACTTTTACTTATTTAAAAGAATTGTGTTGATACTGTTAACAAAGTTAAGCGTTTATTTTAAATATTACATCAAAGATACCAATCTGCCAGCACCTGCACTGCAACTGATGTAATTGCAAAAAAAGAGCTGGCAAAACCGCAAGGCGCATTGTTGCGGAAAGCGCGCGACGCGGCGCGTGCGCATCGTGACGTAACGCGATGCGACGCCATTATTTTGGCGCTGGCGGGCGATGACCCGCGCAGTGAAAGTCGCCGCGGGCGCCACGCCGGCTGCGGCCACCCCCGCCCTATAACACTATCGACTGATCTATATTGCTACTTGTTGTTTGTAGTGTACATTGTTTTATCTATTGCATAAACAAAATTCGAGTGTCTGTTTGTAATATTGACCGTTTTTGAGTTGTCTTACTGCGTCAGAATTTCTTATGGTATACGGCGGGAAACAGTTCTATTGAAATATAAAATAGACCGTGTCTAAGGTTGTCGACGTGGATACCTCTGTCTCCTTTCGTTACCTATCATGACAGTGACGAACACTTAAAACCAATTATGAATTGTTTAGAATGAGTCTGATTTATGATGAATCCCTAAAAATTGGTCCTGCATATCTGCAGTTGGTAAAACTGGAATCAAACTGTAAATACCCAGAAAATAGCTATGTTGACATTGTTGTCGGTAGTCAACATTAAATCCTGAGATTGAGACTCAATTTACGATATCATAAGTCCCAGGTTACTCCCATTTATAAATGTTTTGGTATTTTTACCTGTCATCTCAACTTTGGCTAGATTTGTGTGGATAGTACGTCTAATGGTCTTGATATAAGAAATAATTGACGAAATCAAAAAAGTCACAACACTATTGAAGTGACCTGAATTGTCTCAGGCTTCACAAAAAAAAACCGGATACTTCCGAAAACCGACAGTAAACGCACGGTTCCCACGAACAAAAGACCTTTCCATTTCAAACAAGTTACCCAACGTAAAGTGTAAATTGTTCCCATTGTTTAATTACACCAGTCAACAGAGTATTGGAAATGTTTTTGTTCATCTCTCACTCGTTTCGTAATAGTTAATTAGATATCTGGTTGTGTAATGTTGACTTTATGAAAGATTTCCGAGTGATCGCGGAAACGTTATATATGAAACAATTAACATATCTCCACGTTTCTGGTTTATAATTGGCACGGAGGTTAAGTAATCGTATTGTAGATTTAGTGGTGAATTAACTTTTTGCCATTACACAAAAGAATTGCCTTCCTCTTGTTAATACATTAGGAAGATTCTTAACATCAGATGTTGGACCCTCACCTTGTATTTATCGTAGTTATTGATCTTAAAATGATGACTGTAATTGTTTTAATTAATGTGTGTTCGGTAGGTAATAATTACAATATATTTTTTAATAGCATCGTTAAGACTGGGGTTTAAGATAAAATTATAAATTAATAGGAATTATTTTTATAATAAAATTGAACTCGTCAAGAAGACAGCCTATGACTTATGAACCTTAATACGGATGCTAATGATCAATATATGATATGCTAAAGCTAGTTTTCTCAGTAGAAAACTACCGTCCGAACCAGTGGTAGCTACATTTCATATTCATAAGTGTTCTGTAAGGACCTAAACTTAATAATAATTTTTCATTTTCATTATTTTGTTATATTTACTTTATTACGATGTTAAAGCTTATATTTATATTATGAACAAACAATACCATTAATTTGAATAGATAGAGTGGAAATCAAGCATATTTATTAGTACATCTAACGTAATAGATTTCCAAACGATAGCACCTTTCAGTGCCCGTAAAACACGACCAAGAAACCATCACTGACCTTTAGGGGGCGTGGAAACCTAGGGTAAGAGTCGACCGTAACGTTGCGTCATTTGGGAGTCGCGGGCGCATCCCGCAAATGCCAGGTCATGCGTGCCTTCCGCCCTACGCTGAGGCATTACCGAGCACGCTCACCAGACGGTGGTCAGAATAAGGATTTAACCTCTTCTTTTATCTATAACCTTTATATCATCATAAGAATCTGGTAGTCAGAACGATAGGATCAACTTCTTCAAACTATGAAAATGTTAAAAAAACGTTTTGTTGACCTTAGTTTTCTTTTAAGGTCCTTTCGAGTTTCCGGATTCAAAGTTTGAACTACTATTAATGCTTCGTGGTGAGGGTCTCCTTTGAAACTGTCCGTCTGTCTGTCACCAGCTAATACACCACACTACGTCCAATAGTTGAAATGTTCAAAAATGTATTTAACTTGCTACTAAATTCGTTTGTCTTACTCTCAAACACACAGAACACTGTAATCTTGACTTTTCAAACATCTGAAGTTCAAATATATCATGAAGATATAACCGATATGTAAAGAATCCAAACAGCCTAATTTTATAACCAGCCTTATGAGCTAGACAGATACTGAAATACACTAATGAGGTACCATTATTTGGACTAAAAATATCTTTTATATTTGAAATTGTCGTCACCCTAATAATAGGAAAGGAATAAAGTACGTCTTATATGTTATTATTGCAATGTAGCCTCAGATAAACAATAAACTGTCGTATTTAAAGGGATTGAGGCTGTCGTGCCTACTTTGCGAACGATTTGCGGAATAAATAGTTGCATAAAATTTCAAAGTTCGCGATTAAGAAATTTAAATCAATTTTTTGAAGACGACGTTGCGTTCTGATGTTCTCTTATATTAGTTAGTCTAGTACCTAATTGCAATCACACATCAAAATTTTTGATACCAAGGTGTTACTTGTACCAGCGTGGGTGATAGTTTGTTTGCTAGAATATATAATATTATTTGGTGAATTCAGATTAGCTAGGTCTGTTGTTTCAAATGTGATTACATACGATTGTTGGATTTCGCTCCAAATTTTTATTACGTATTTACTCGAAGTATTTTTTAGAGAATACTTATGTTAATAGCAAAGTTTATATACTTACATTGTGATCTTTGAATCGGTTTTAGTAAATTATAACATGACGTGACATGGAAATAGCGTGATTGCATTTTTAAGGCCTACTTCGTGATATGAAACCAATGATTACAATGTAGATATTACCAGTCTTCAAATAATAGAGACGATAATACAACCACAGAATCGAAATGTAAATAAACAACTACCATCAATTTGGCTAATTTATTAGGTGTCATAACGTATTTCTCATATCTCCAACCGAATGAATTACAATGACAAATGATACAAACCGATCGTACTCACGAGCACGAGTGACAGAGATGAAATATACAATCGTGCTCGTGTGGAAAAGAGAAGGGGGGCAAGGTGAAATAAATTCAAATTAAGAATAGTATCGGAATCGATCTTGATTTGTCCAGCGCTGACAAGTGATCAGCAAAGGATCACAATGGAGGGTGTGGTGTTCGAAAGTCTCAGTGTCGTATACGCTAATCGATATTGAAAATGCGTGACATTGAAATACGTGAATACAGATTTGTAGGCGAAAACAATAGGCGCGATTAAAGTCTAACAGCATGGCATCTCGCGATGTGGATACGCGAATAACCACTCTATTGTTAAGGCGTAGAAGGTTTTTTTGCATGTTGGATACCTATTTATTGTTGACCTTTGCATCTATGCAGATAAGAAGGGCCTTAATTGTTACAAGAATGTGTGTTGAAGGATACGTACCGAGTGTCTCGGTACTCTTTCAAATAAATATCTACTCTAAAAACAATTACTTTAAGTTCATCATATTTGGTACCATTAAACGAATCTGAGGAATTATTAAAAAAGATAATTATCAATTGTAATTGTAATTGGACGTGACAAAGAACCTGTCTATAATAAAAAAACATACACGAAATTGTAGGTGAGCAAAAACTTATCTGATTCGCAAGCGGACTTCGTTTTCATGTGTTAACCTACGAGTATCTATGGTAGGCTTCAAAAGCTTTTGCTCAGAATGCCAGGAGTTCAGACACACCGAAAACTGTATATTCATGACACTAAGACGTGTCTGGTAGTCAAACTACTAACGGCAAAGTTCTCCATCATAAATATCATCAAAATAATAAGACCGATAACTGTTGGATCTGTGAAAGATCCTGGTGAATGTACTCGTAGGTCGAGAATAGCCGAGAAGTTGTAACAAAGTCTCCACACCAGTGGTTTTCTGGTTATTGTTTTAAACTGAAGCAAAAGCGAAGTGAAAATCCCTTTGATTGATTTCATATTTTTAAAATGTGCTTAGTCCAAGCTTAGTATTAAAGATCCATGTTTCAACTATCTCCTAGCATGCTTCTAGCTATATGAACTTGTGGCGTAAAAAAGACAAGTTACAATGTTTTGTTAATTAACAGCTAACCCATTAGATAAAGACTAATTCGGTACGCAAACTTTGTCCATTAGGCTCAGATATTGTTTACAAGAAAGAGTAAACATATCTCCATTGTTCAATCCAAGTTTTCGAGACTAACCTCGACCATCAAAAACACAGAATCGAAACTCATTCAATTCTACTATATATAAATTACAATCCACTCCACGCCATGTCCGTCTGTCTGTCAAGCTAATGAACGTCAAAATATGGGAATTGTTCACGAAGTAAAATTAGTTGGAGAATGCAAAAAACAATCGTGTAATATTATAATACATCAAACTGTAACGTCTAAGTAATAGAGCCACTTTTCGAATAAATTATGTGACGCGCAGTTGCGTGTGCGCATGGCGTCGAGTCAATTTCGTGCGTGAGTTTTAGTAACGCTTATATTAATGTTATGTAACTTAATCTTGTTTCGATAGGCGTTTTTTCTAATATATATGTGTGTGTGTATAGGATGCTTTAATTAAGTTGATAGTCTTATAATTAAAGCAGAATTTTATTATATTAATTTATGTTTCATTTTTGTTGCAGGTAACATTTCTAAACAGTGCCAAATGCGGGTAAGCCCATGCTGTTTGTTTTACAACAAAAGCCTGTGGCGACGGTCACACTGTTATATTTATTAATATCAATTAAATTGCAACGGTACCTCCGGAATAGTTCAAATGCAAAGCTACAGCGAGTTTTACCTTTAGGCCAACTGCTCAGTATCCAAAGCAATGCACCTAATACTTTTCTAACTTTATGTCAAATTTGACAACGGAAAGGACAATATAGTTTTTTAAGTGCTGCAACTTTATCTAACATAATCTTCTCGTACGTCAGGTCGTCTCGTCAAGAATTTTGCTATGCGTAAAAATAATTCTTTTAGCACTGCGATGTGACCTACCCGTAATAAATACGTAGGTGAGTCATGGACACTGACTGACTGCGGAATTAATTCATAAGTAAAGTATTATAACTAGCAATGGTTGGGTGAGGTGTCTTGTCGGGGTGATTGAATAAAAATGATAACTGTGAGATCGAAGGCCGTTGAAGCGGACGAGTCCTGAAGTGTCGACCGCGTCTTGCCACGTGTAGATGCCACATCTTCCATCCTAAAGGACAATGGACTGAGGACTTTCGCAGCTAGTGAAGGCTGACTGAAAAACTAGGGGAACGTGATGCATGGATGAAAATAGGGGAACCCTATGTCCAGGAGATTAATAAGGGCTCAAGTGTAAACCGCTTGTTCTTATTACAAGAAACATACAGCATCTAGAACTGTAAATATTAAACTATAGTCATAAATTTATGAGCGCTATTTTCCCATTGTAACGCGAAAGTAACTGTTCCTTGCTGTTTGTTTATAATAAAATGAACTTAAACTACTAGTTAATATAAGGTACACTTTCCTATACATTGCAATGTACTTTTGATGACATGTCATTACTGCGCTAAATATAAAGTGGTAATAAAATCCAAGTTTTGATTGCGGTTGATTAATAATAAATATAACTTGGAAAATAGCGCGAGCTTGTGTTAAATTACGACTTGTGATATATAAAAGGACTCCGGACTTTATGATATAATAGGCATTAGTAGTAAAAACCTTTATTGAAAGTGTTGTTTTGTAATTGATTTTTTTTTCAACAATGTTTCATGAAAAACGAACTAAAGATCAAACATTTTTATAATGTAGGTATGTATCGGCGGTACAAAGGTTTGTATGTCATACAACATACATACATGCATGTCTTTTCTCTTATAGATTCGCGAAGATAACTTCCTTTCATTTTCATCGTAAGATATATTTTTTGTCTCTTCCACATTCTTATCTGTTCAAGGTTATTTTTGTAACACTTTTTTTATTTCATAAGGAATGGATTTTCTCGATAGATCGGTGTTCCTCTCTCTCTCATAATTCTGACCGAGAAGATATTTCTTTCACTCGACAGGTTATTTTGGTTTAGAACTTCATTCTTTGTTTTAAAATCTGAACAGTCCACTATCCAAATGGGCGCCACGCCCATCATATCAACATTTTTGGTGGCAATGGTATAGGTACTATTACCAGTTACAGAGGTCCAGTGAGTGACCTACATATGCTCTTAAATTATAAATAGTGTTCTCTAGGATCAAACCTCCTTGATGATGTGTTGAATGTTTCCAAGTTATTCCATTTAGATACTTTTTATTTCTTAATCAAGCATTTATTGATTAAATACATAAAAATAGTTCCCGATATCCCATACAGCGAAGAGTGCTTTTTAATCCAGACAACTAAATAGCAAATTAATGACCCATAGATTTTATTCTAAGCGGCTACTTAACATGGTCGGTTAATAAAGTCGGTAAAGCCGCAAACGCGATTAACCCGGCCCGTGTAAAAGCACATAACGGGGTGCGCCTGCGCATCGGCTTAGCACAATTTAGATCAGTCTTTACGGCGCCATTACCGGCCTTAATTAAGGAAAACTCTTTAAGGGCTTCGTCGTCAATTGTTTAGTTGGTTTTAAATTAACCGGCAAATTGGATGGGCTGAGTAATTGTAGTTAAAGGATAAGAATGAACTGATGGGATACCTGTTTCCAGCAGTGGACGACAATAAGCGTTCTTATTGAATATAAATAAGAAAACGTTTTGTTCAGGACGAAAGATCGTATCGCTTAGGTTTGAATATTGTATAACGCTATATGGTACCATATTGTATTTTGTAGGTCTAATTACATTTGATTTGACTGATTCAAGCCTGGGCTGATAAGTGAGATTTAGAATAAGATGAATAATTAGATCATAACGTAGCATTGCGTTTTTATGCTTAAATAATGAACTTTAATGAGCTAAATCAAAGATGAGCTGCGCGATAGCGCATATCTTATAAGGTGAGCTATCACTATAACCTTTTTTATATCCTAGGTATTTTCATAAACTCATGTTTATATCATTATTTATCCTCATCCAAATAAGTAAATATGTTATTTCATTACAAGTTTTATAAAAGTTGCTATAAAATTGACGGGATGACGTTTTAGAGCACAATTTTATGGATTCTTTTACGATTTTGCAATCTTTAGTGTCCTATATCCGATTACAACAATAATATTGCTCACTGTATCGATAAACGTTACTATATTTAGAATATTATCGTAAGAAACAATATGTTAACAACAAATCTACCTGCAAAAGGTTCCTTCGTCAACATTTCTTATTCATTGAAATAATAATATTTACCAGTCTAAGCCTACATTGAATAAAATAGGTTAGAGTATGTCTGTGGCCGAACTAAATAATGCGAAAACCAACGCAATTTATTCTGGTTTTATTCAATGCATACTGACATCGAAATATTCATACATTGAATCTGGTCTCATGTTACCTTCGTCCTTGTATCGTGGGAAATAAAACGATCGGTGATGATCAGAGATCAGACATCTCTTTCTTTATTTGTTTTATTTCGCATTGCACCTTAATTCAATCGAATATTTTCTTTACTTATCAAAAAACTCAAAATATATGCCGAACTCATGCCGAACTCAACTCCGAACGATTCATGCTAATAATACTGATCGCTTGCGAAAAACGAATCCATTCTTCAATATTAATTTCGGCACGAAGGGTTGTTATTACGCCGTCCTCTTTATCTGATATAGATGGTACCCGAGATTCGATTATTCGCATTGCATTAATCAAAGGTTGGTTTTACATTTAATAATAGACCCCGGACGGACAAAAGCCTAAAATTCCATGTTTGTATTCAAATCGGCATTATTGGCAATGTTTGTTTTTCTTTGCCCTTTATATTCTTTGAAAATATAAAGCGTACCGTCTTTTATATTCGATATAAAGCCAAATACCATCAGAATTCATAAGGTTATTGCGTAGGTATAATCTTCTAAGTGCTTCTGTTAAATAGCGCTAGGACACATAATAAAAAATAATAAACCACATTTTATAAGAAATAAGAAACCCTTATCATATGTTATTGTGAATTCATGCTATTTAGAACAAAATTCCAATAGCTTTTTTACCCGTAGGCGATATATCGATACGACTCGAATGCATCTGTAATGGATTGCGAGAAATCGATTGTAACCTCAAATAGTGTCCCACGCAAAACTTACAAGAGTTATAATGACGTTTAGTTGATCGAAAATAACCTTTGTTGCATTGTATTAAGGGTAGTGAACACCGCATTACATTATTGGCAAGTCAATAATCATTATGGCAGTGTAATTAACATTTCACCTTGCTCCAGTTAGCAAGTATGTTTGTGCAGGTGGTTCTTGATTTTCCGATACGATTTTCATCGATTGATTTTCGAATCGATTCTGTATTGTATATCGATGCATCTCAAATTATTGCTCTTTACTTAAAAATTTGTATGAGTTGAAATGTTTCCACTGCAATTAAATAGATATAAAAATAATATTTTGGGCTAATTTAGTATAGTGAACTATCATGTCCCAGTTATAATATGCCCCTCGTTGGAGATGTATAAAGAGCTGATAATTTTGATTGAAATATTGATAAGTATATATGTTATGTTATAATGGTATAAGTATATAATTGGAAGTTGTATGTATGTATTTTTTGGAGTATATAGGTTTATTTGGATTTTAGCGAGTATTTGAATATATATGTATATGTATGTGTTATATTATGTATGTATACATGTATATGTGTATTTGCTGAGGCATTCACAACTATATTTTTATTGTTAATTTGACTGCTTATTTTGATTATTCCAACATACCTGTGGGGTTTGTTATTGGCTCTTTATTGTTACCTTTATTTTATACGTTTATTGTAACTATAGCTGTAAACCACCCTGTTAAAATAAAATAAATAAATAAATAATGATGATGATAAAAATATCTAATACTAGCTACAAATAAATTTATTGGGGGTTGATCAATGATGATTGATACATATACTTATACACAGACAGCAGCAAGCTAAAAACTATAAGGGAAATAAATACTCAAGTTGCACATCATAAACTATAAACTAATTTTTTTCATTTAAAGGGTTCGTGGTAATATCGCTCCAAATCGAGTTTTGTCTTGGTTTATATAAAACAAATTTTAGAATAACAGCTGATGTGACAACAATAATAAATATAAATAAATAAATAATACCTACTAACAATCACACAGCGCCATCTAGCCCAAGTTAAGCGTAAAGCCTGTATTATGGGTACTAAACAACGGATAACATACATGTATACATTTTTTTTGTAAATACATACATATTAACATAGAAAACACCCAGACCATTACAAACAGACATGTTCATGCACATAAATGTTTGTACTGCCCGGGATCGAACCCGGAACCCTTAGTGTTGCGGCCGACCTCTCAACACAACACCAAATGGTCGTCCCATAATGTATGCTCAAATACCTATGTACGTAACAAAGGAAACAGTATTGTTATTAATAAATTGATTTCATTGTGTAACACATTTCCTACTATTTACAAAGATAACTGAGGTCAAACAAAGTCGATGGTAATATAACTAACTATAATAGATCTGTGTAATTAGTTCGGAATACTATTATGAAGTATGATCGTATAGTATACGTTTCAAGGGTAACGCATAATTACAAATTTTAATTCAACCTGAGACTAGTCTGATGGAAAATAACCACAGACATCAGAATATACATTAGACTGGACAAGCCGCCAAGTTTATAGGCAGTCCCAGTGTCGCAATTCTTTCGTTCTTACCTGTGAAAAGTTATTATATTTCTTGGTAAATTTACTGATTCATTGCGATGATGGCATGTTGCGATTGCACAGGATGGCATTTTGGAAAAAAACGGTAATTTCTTCTAATATTCATGCGTCTTGACTCGTCTCACAGAGCGTAAACTGGTAGCCAGTGTATGCTCGTTGAGCTTACAGTTGTCGCACTTTAAACGCGGCTTGCCCCATCTCCTGTATTGGGAAATCTGTGAAAATAACTTTAGGCCGCATATGCCTTACAGCTTTACCGGGCAATTAGCGAGCGCAGATAAGTTTACTGTCCATCAAACTTATTCTTTATTTCGCCAACAGATCACAATGAAGTGGAATCCTTAATCTTGCCACTCCCAAATAAGTACTCATCTGGACTAGATACTTTGTCATATTGCCTAATAAAAACCATCAAAAAGTCGATTATATACCCCTTGACACAAATATTTAACTTAAGCCTGGCATCTGGGAGTTTTTCTGCCTTGTGGAAGACGGCCAAACTGTAACTGCCTGTACTTGTAAACTTATTTCTATCTTAATTTTAAGTCCGTTTCAATAAATAGATTTTTCGTTTTGTAAAAGATGGCTTTCGGCCTTAAAAATTCACACAACGAGCTTAAGGGTGTTCCAGAGTGAGACTCGAACTTCGGCTTAGGCGTTGCGGGGAGCTAGTAAGGACCGTCCATTAATCACGTGATCTTTTTTTGCATTTTATAAGGCCCCCCCTCCCCTTTGTGAACGTAGTGAGGTTTAAGTCTACCTCCCCCCTCCTTCTCAACATCACGTATATCTTAATACCTACAAAGAATTTTAAGACTTTCAAAATATTACCTTTAAATACAGGTATAAACTATAAATTTATTTATTCCAAATACACGTGATATCTCACTACACCTCCCTCCCCCTTGTGTATTTTCGTGTTTTTATAAAACCCCTCCCCCCCTTTCGAGCCTTACGTGATAATGACACCCTAACCACGTATGTCATCATCATCATCAGCTCATGAAACGTCCCCACCGAGGGGCACGAACTTAACCATATAGGGCGTATAAGCCTTAGTCGTCCACGCGGGCCCAGTGCGGATTGACCGACTTCACGCACACACTTCGCAGGCGTGCGCGGGTTTCTTCATGATGTTTTCCTTCACCGTAAGAGCGTCGGATAACGTACACATAATTCTGAAAATTTTAAAAGCTATTGTGGCGGGATTTGAACCAGCGTCCTCCAGATCGTACAACAGTCCACACCAATAAGTTACCGACGCTCACAAGTTATATTATAATATGCTTAAAAGGAATCCCTCCTTACTTTCATTAAGTATTATTGTCATTACAAATTGATTGAAAGTGCCCTCGGTACTTGGTCATTGTTGACAGCTCAGTACCTTAATAGGATCGATCAGACGAGAGCTTTCACCAATCCCAAGCTCCGGGCAAACACAATAAGGGCTGGTTGTCAACCGTCAGGTCAGACATCAAGGGCTCCGGTTTCGGATTACTATCAATGGGTTGGCCGAGCTTTTGACCAAATGAGATGTCTTGTTCTAGTTAAATCATCAAGTTCGAAATGATTTGTTAGCAATCACTACGACTATTGTATTGGTCCGCGTGGTGGGTTGCAGCCCAATCTCCCCATAGTTATGCCGTGCAGGAATCGGGATCGAAAAAGATCCTGGTGGTTTCTAAGACCTAAGGCAGTAGTCGGTGCCGACTACAGGCACCGACTGCCTTACGTGCCCTCCGAAGCAAGTAATCATTATTTTTGGACAATCAGTCAGTTTCAGTCTGCAATAGCCTAACTAAACTAGGAAATATCGCTCAAAATGACGTTTTCCCGCGGGATTTGAAGCTCGAACCTACGATCTCCGAATCACGCAGCCGAACCCTGTGCCTACTACCTAATGTGTTAGAATTGCAACTGTGACCTGTATCGAGACATGCGCTTGCGCAGTCCCTAAAAAAAGCTGTGAAACGACGTGGGAACGCCGTTATTACGGGCTGTTACTCAATGATTATTGGCTGAGATTGTCCAGCCAGTGTCGGTATCACTCGCGGCACACAGATAATAGATTAACGCATTGTAATTGATTCGGAGTGGGTGCGGCTGCGCACTTTATTGGGATTTACACTCGACGATCATTATTGTTTTTCATAATTAATTTGGATAATTCTTACAGAGTTCGCGATATTCATTTCCGGTGTAGCTTGAATTTTTTTATATATATGATGACATTGCTCAGTTTTCTTTACTGAATGTATGAGTCATCATCAAGCTGACATCCTTCCGTCGTTGTAAGTGGTAACTGTTACTTCCTAAGTTCCAAAGCACAGTGAAGATAAACAAGTAAATACTGTGATATTCAGTAACACACTGTCACCGCTTCCTACGGTATGGGAGACAGCTATTCTATATACTATACTATTAAAGCGGAAGAAATGATTAAGATTCAATTATGCATGTGACCTTTTAAATATGATTTCTAAGCTGAATGTTAACAATTTTCATCTGAAACTAACTGAACGAATGAAAGTTTTTCTCTTAAGAGAAGAAATATAATAAAGATACCATAGAGTGAACTGAGAAACTCACACGTCTTGCTTCTCAATCGTTTTAAATAATTTATAAAATAATCCTTCAAGAATCGTACTTTGTAAATCCCATTCAATTGTTTGTCTTCAGGTTTCTATAGTTTGACAGCATTCTTGGGTGCTATTTCGGCTGTTGACACTAGGAAGCTTTTGAATACGCAATCAGGCGCTGATATCTATGATAATAAAATATGCCAATTCACTAAGTGAATTTGAAAGTGTGAAATTGACAAATCTTTCTCATATCTTTTTTTATATTTTACTACCATTACCTTTTCGTGCCGTTGAAACATATACGAGAACAAAACTAAATAATGTGTCCAATGGTAAGAAAGTTAATAATCAATAATACTATTTAGTCCCACTGCAGGGCTTAGAATTTCCCACAGATAGTGGCATGCACAGAGATTATGAATTGAGTATGCAAAGTGAGTAAATAAAATAAAAATCGCCACATATCAAATGATTCCCACTTATTCACCCATTTTCCTCTACAGATTTAAAACAATAGGCGATCTGATGTCAACAACAGCACTCAACTTGACAAAAATGTAAAATATGTAAATAATTTATTATTTTTCGGTTTATGTTACTCACTTTGCATACCCTACTCATAATCTCTGTGCACGCCACTGACTTCATGGAGCCATGGAGAGACTAGGCGGTAACCGAAGTGGGTGGCGTTACGCCAATTCGTAGGTGTTAATGACTAAGGACCATCCTTAAAAGAAGCGGAATGGTCGAACTTGTGAAACTATATTTAACCCATTCGATAACCCACCTTTTCTATAGTTGCTTGAAGGATCGTCCTCCGAAAACGTTAATTTGTTACGCTGCCATGCCCTCATATGTTTATGCTAAATTACCAAATTGTAGGTTGGTAACACAGGGTCACCGAACAAACCCCATCGCGGCAATTTCATGATATTCCACGAAAAGAAAACGTGCAATTCAGTGGGGCATGTCAAACTGGTCATGTCAACAGATAATGAAGGTGTTAAACACAATATTGAGGACTAAGTAAAATTATTTCTTGCAAAAACCATACCTTATGTGTTTAAAAACAATAGCTTGCGATTTGCGAAAGCTCGCTGGTGGGCGCTGGATGAGGAAATCGGAAGCTCGGATATTTGGCGCAAAATGCGGAAAGACTGAAACTATCAGTCAGTAGCGTATACTTCATACACGCATATTATAAGCAGTGCGTTTATTAAACTCTCGTACTCTATTAAAACATTTATTTTTTAATTATATTGTAATGTGAGCAGGATTTGTATTTTCGGAAATAGTGGTACCTTACCTTACACCTTATATCTGCCAACCGACATCCGAAGTACCGCCCTCGCTGGCAGGGGCCATCGTCGCGATCTCCTGTAGGTTCGTTCAGTCCCTATTCGCGTAACAAGCATGAGCCGGGCCTCTTTTCCCCTCAAATATATACTAGGTTACCTAGCCCTGCCCGCAACGCCCTAAGCCGAGGTTCGAGTTCCACTCTAGAATGCTCTTAGGCTCGTTGTGTATTTTTTAAGGCTGAGAGCCATCTGCACTCGCTACTTGACCGGTGAAGCTGTAAATAATAAATATCCACTGACATTCGCACAGCGCCATCTAGCCCCAAGTTAAACGTGAAGCCTGTATTATGAGTACTAAACAACGTTTTGTAAATGCATACATACTATACATAGAAAACACTCGGACCATTACAAATGGACATGTTCATGCACACAAATGTTTGTACTGCCCGGGGGATCGAACCCGGAACCCTTGGTGTTGTAGGCGACGTCTCAACTGCAACAATAAATGGGTCGTCAAAAAATAAAATAATATAGGCGATTTGCGGCCAACAGTGATAAGTCATTCCGAAAACGCCACTGCCAACAGTGGACTGTGATACGTTAAAGAGAGAGACAATAATATAATGAATGGATCCAGTTCTTATTCTAATAACAATATGTATAACAAACGGACTTCAACGAACCGGAGATGTTAAGCTCGCAAATCGTCCGGCTACCGGAACGGCCTTAATCGCTATAAATCGCGAATGCGCGCGCGCCGCTGTAAATCAAGCTTTGTATGCGGCAAGTGCTCGAGCGGAGCGGTAGCGGGAGCGACAGCTTTAGCGGTGGAATACAAGAAAGAAGGAAAAATATTTGTTCCTTGACACAAGAAATACAGAAAATAATTTAACAAAAAATACCGACTTAGTTTGAACTAAAAAGAAAAAATAGAAAAAAGAAAGAAAACATTTATGATTCAATGCACCGCCAACACAATCACATGTAAAACATATCAAATAAACAAACAACAATAAAAAATAACACAGAAACAACATGTGCTACGATGCCTGAATCAAACGGACTCACTCAGCATAAGCCAGGGACACCAGTAGTGAACCTGGCGCCGATTTTCAGTGAGCCGGTTGAGTCGGCGCACGGACGATGTTGTTGCTAAAATACTTAAAATAAATAATACATATTATTACATAAATTTTTAGTAAGAAGTTAATGAATATATATATATAATAAAAAATATGTATATATAAATATATATATATAAATAATAAAAAAAATAATGTATATAAAAATATTTTGTATATATATATATATTCTATATATAGATATATATATATACATATATATATAATGAATAATAATTATAATACAAAATAATTTTTTAGTAAGGTTAATGAAATAGTTAAATAATTATTTTATAATTTTGAAGTCGGTGCCAAGTCAAACAAGAACTCTGTGTAAATTTATCCACGTGCGTGTAAATTATGGATCGATCCTAATAATCCTAATAACAAAGGTTATTATAAGGATCGATCCATAATTTGGCCTCGTTGTCTTTATTATGACTACCATCCAGTTGTCAAAGCTTGTTTAAGTAAACTTTTAGACAAGGGTAGATTTTACTAAAATTAGTTGCAGTCCTAGGGTTAACATTTCGTATGATAAACAATACTTCGAAATATCCAAAAAACGCTCCCGCACCGATGCGCGCGCGCATGTTTATGCGGGTCCTAAATCAAAGGCGCGCCCGCGCGGCGACAGCGCCCCCATAACCGCGACGGCCGGTTTTGGTACTATTTGATTTAGAGAAATAGAAAGGTGTGGTGCAGCATTGTTTTCTCTTTAAAATTTACTGAACCTAGATAAACTGCATTTGGTCAGATAATGAAAGCCGTTTAGTTGATCCGAGGAAAGTGTGCACCGGGTATTGTAAACACGCTACGGGAATTAATAGCTTTATACGTTCAATACTGCTTCCATGGTCTTAAGTCCTAAATGTTGTCGAATTTAGATCGTTGCATGATTTGGGGTCGTAGGTTCCTAGGGAGACCGCATAGTGAAACGTCACTTTGTGAGAATTTTCCCAGTTTCTGTAGGACATTGTAGGCTGCATTACTAAATAGATACCAATATTTTGGACCAAAAAGTTTCCTTAACTACATAATAGCATGAGGAATAACAAACACCGATACTAAATACAGCAAGCGAGCTACTTGAGCCCAAATCGTGTGCGAACAAAAACTTGAAGACCATCCGCGAAGATGTCAAACTGAAGTCCACGGGATCAGGCCAAACACAAAATGATGCTAATTGCTCACTCGGGTAGGCGCGTGCGCGTCGTCCACGGCAAAAGAAACGCATCGACAACCGTAAAAGGACGACATAAAAAGTATAAGAGCCGCCGCAGGAATCCATGAATAAAAATACCGGACCAAAAACAAAATGGCACCAATTAAGGCGCCTTCGGGAATCTCTAAGCTGTTCGGTGGCCGGGGGTCGACGAGCTCGAGTTCCAATTAATTGGTTGTGTCGTGCCAAACGTTGGTGATCTCAAGGTCTTTAAATGTTTACAGATAGTATTTAAAGATAATTTTCTTACCAATATTACTATGTAGTTAATAATATATCTCGATCTTATAAGGTTGCGTGGTGACCCCAAGTTCTGTTATGATACAGTAGTTTGAACTCTGTTTTGTGAACTGTGTCTCTTGAAAATAACTGGCATATCTTCTAAATGATAATTCAGCCTTTTTCATGCATGGTCACTCTGGACGCTCATCTGATGATAAATAGTACGTCTAACCATGGTTGTGGCAGGAACCGACGGCTTAACGTGCAAAATAATATCAATAATAATAAAATATAAGACGCATCATTATCAATTTAGACCAAATGTACACACCGCTGTTATATGTACTGTGGCACCTTTGAATCTAAATCGATGCCTACGCGATGATTAATGTACAGGCATGAATGAATGGGTTAATGTTAATTTGTGAGCATACTAAATACAATGTTATAGAAGGTGCACACACATTGCACCTACGCGATATCTATTAAATTAGCGGTTAACAAACAATGGATAATGTAATTTATTGATTTAATCTTTGTTTCAGGTAATTTGTATGCGCTGTCTATTGTACCATAAGCGGTTTTTGCAAGTATTATTGATTGAACTTTTAATAATGTGACTAATTGTAAGACTGGTATAAATATTATGTAAAGGGCCTTGTATTTGGATTAACCCTTTGATCGCCAGGAATCCAGACACAATGGAGAATCTATTGTTTGTGACGCTTTGCGTCTGTGGCGGTCAAAGTGTTAACTATCAGTAAAATGTTAGAGACGTCAATCATCATCCAAATCTTAATGTTGTGATCAGATTTATCTTCTTCTTTATCAGTTTATAACGGCCCACTGCAGGGACCAGGCCGTACCGCACACCATAGCTATGGGGATATTGAGTGGCAACACCACGCGTGCCCAATGTCGATTGGAGGATGTTAACGGTTAACATCTTATGATTGTAGCTAGAACTACTGCTTAACGTTCTTCAATCATCTTTTGTTAGTACAATCACGTGATTCAGCAAGCATTCTCATCAACCTATCGCAGTCCACTGCTGGACATAGGTCTTCCTCATTTTGCGCAGATATCCCGGTTCGCTTTTCTCATCCAGCCTCCACCAGCGACCCTTTGCAAGTCGTCGGTCCAGCCAGCATTGTCTAAACTATAAAAAATCGCACATAGTGACTTTTCCAAGCGGGAGTCGAACGCACGACCTTCGGAATTACGCATCGGTCTAAACCGAACGCTGTAGCCATTAAGCCATGAAGACATTTCGTATACCTGTCTATAAAATAAAAACAAATTTTGGGAGCTTAACAAGAGCCTCGGTGGTTCAATGGTGTGGACTGTCGCCCTTCGTCGGGCCCTTCTACCGGGAGGGCTGAGGTTCAAATCCCGCCACTTACCAATGTGTTTTTGAATTTTCGAAAAATATATGTACGTTATCCGAAGCTCTTATGGTGAAGGAAAATATCGCGAGAAAACCTGCGCACGCCTGCAAGGAGACTCAAAGGTTGTGCGTGAAGTCCGACCCGCACTGGGCCCGCGTGGACGACTAAGACCTAATCACCCTATACGGGTAGGCTCGTGCCCCTCGGTGTGGACGTTTAATGAGCTGATGATGATGAACAAGACCCTTGCTTAGGAGTAGGTTTAACAGAAATTGAAGGATACAGATGAACATGTACATGTATTGCGAAACTCCACATCAGCACTCAATGATGACTTGACCATTTACATCAATAACCCCGCGGCCATGCGGGTCGACCCCGATCACACGTAATTCACAATTTTGCATTCGACACGCGACTCGAAACAATCATGGACCCTCTTGCATCACTGAACACGCAGGTTTCTGAATTCGCTGATTTGGAGTGCAATAGATGAACTGAGACTTTTTTCGATCTTTGGAAACGTCGTATATTTTCTATGTTATCATATTAAAACATGGTAGATTTTTCTTGAACCCAGACATCATACCAGATTATATCTTGGTTCAAAATAAAATTACTTTTCAAGCTAGGTCCATGAAGAACGCACAACAAGACAAATTGAATCCTGACTCGTGACAAACAAGAAGTTTCATCAGTCATTCTACTGATCTTTTCTACACCCTTTGTACCATCATTCCCTCCCAGACGCCGGACACAACTTGGCTTTAACTCACCTCTTTGCCGAATGGCTAGATTATACAATAAATGTAGTGACAACGCTGATATTCATTACGACTCAATGCAGTTGTTCCGAAAAAATATTATTCGTAGTTTTAAGTAGCACATTTAACCATTATATAATATTTCAAAAGAAGCTCTTTAGAATAAGAATGTTGTGTTTACCTGTAAGAAACTTAACAAAATTCTCTTATAATCTACCATAGGCTCAAACTATTCAAAGGTACAAAACTCCTCCTGCCCTCACTTAAAGTAGAATTGTCCTAATATCAAACATTTCACACGCAATTCATTAACAACAATATAATCTCATTCCGTTTTCACATACGGAACACCGGATACAAGTAAATTGAGCACATCTCGGCTCTCTACAGCGTATTAAGCTCGTACATAATAATCTGAGTACAAAAACCTCGTTATTTCTCCAATGAAAGCACTTAACTAAGGCAATCGCCGTTGATAGCTGGGAGTGTGTTATTAAGTTCTTCACCTATAGAGAATCTGCAATAATGGTATGGGGGACGTCTGTATGGTTGAGGTAATGTTAGATGCTTGAGCGATTTGTCTTGTGTTTCCATAGGTTTACTTGTGTTGGCATAAAGAGAGTCGATAAAGGCAGGTTCTTTGTTAATTTCATTCATTAGACGTTTGCGCTTGTTAATTTTATTTATTTCGTGAACAATTAGGTTCGGGAGCATTCAGTTTAATATTAAATTGACACTTAAATCAACAAATTTTATCGTAAAAGTGTAAAATGCCCTCAGCCTCCCAAGTTGCTGTGCCCGACAGGGTCCATAATGTACCTATATAAATAAAATTGACAACTTATAACCATTGTGAAATGGCAATCAATGATTAATTGAGTAATTATTGTAAAAAAACATTAGTAGTAATCTTTTATTATGTAATTATTATAAGTTTCAGATAAAAGAAAAAAAAACGTTTTATATCAATATGTTCTCAAGCGGGAAAGACCCACTTATGCCCTTCTCAAGTCGAAATGGCTTTTTAAAACAGCTGTGGTGTAGAGCGTCAAGCAGATGTGAAAATTATCTATTCCCAACTAAATCTAAGCACTAAAACTTAAAGAATTGCCTCCGGGCGATGATCTTCCGTGGATAGTCTGAGGGACGTTAAATAGAATACGGACGGATAACAGCCTTTAAATCGGTTTAGATGGGTATTTTTCCGTAAAAGTCAGTATTGCGACGCTCCATAGCTGATGGAATATCTACAGTCTTGCTTGAACTATCCACATTCGTGTGGTTTCAGACAATGATGTAAAAAAGTATAGATTTGTGATATGCTCACAAAACAATCGAAAAAATTGTTCCGAATGCAGTGACAGCACACATACACATATTTCGAATGAGCGTGCATTTGCCTAAACAAATGAGTACAAACTGTACTCTCTTCGGCGGTTCGTTATTGAGGCACGGATGGCGTATCTACCTTTATATATGCAGAATATCATTGGTTTCAGAGCAAAAGATAAGGGACCGGGACCTCTTGTATCCCAAACACAAACAAATAATATGGTGAAAATTCCAATTAAATATAACGATGGCTACCGATAGAGAAATCAATCTCTGTGAACACGTAACAAGCACTTTCTATGTCGGCGTCGCGTTAGAAGTTGACTTGTACAAATATCGATATGGCTATGTGAAATACGAAGATGTATTATGCCACTGCATGCAAACGCCTTCAAAAGATTTTTAATATATTCAACTCTATTTTGTTAAACAGTAAGTTAAATATCGCTTATTTTCAATAAATTTTTACTGGTATAATTAAGTGCTATTCGGAATTAGTATTTATCATAGATGCGCTAATTCTAAATCTCTGGTATTTATACTCGTACATTGAAATAAAGGTTACGTTTTTAGGTTCTTAGATATCACAATACTTAAATATAAAAAAAACAAATCTAGGTTAATTATTATCATTACACTGCTATTAGCCATATACGAGTAGGCCTCTGCAGACAGAAAAAAGTATCTATTACTTAGGCATTTGTATTTTTATTCATCATTTAGATACACAAGTCTCATCGGCAAAAACATGATGCACACTAGACTAGACTTAAAATCAACCACAATCACATTCTATCGCACCTTTCATACTATAGGAGCACAATTCGAAAAACACGATAGTTGGGAAAACGCGTTTGAAGATTCTTGAGCGCTTCTGTTTCCACAAAATCAGTCATAAATAAACTAAAACATTAATTGCAAAATAATAGAATATTAAAACAGTATGTCCGTTAGTTACGAATTACTTATCGCATATTAAGTTTATCCCAGCATTATTAACACGACACACTTTACTCGGAAATATGAAAAAGGCACAATCTAAGTTTTTGCGACTTCATTGCACGTTCTGACTCTTTCTATAAAGAGCGTCATGTAGACGTGTTGATTTTGGGCCCGTTTATAATTAAGACTCAAAGACGCTATTTTTTTAGATGTGCCCCTATAATATGGAAGGTGCGATATGTCAAACTGTCATTTTGGTCTATTCTTTTATGAAAAACTTGAATCATCATCATCATCATAATCACGATATTTTTCCAATACAAATTTAACCAGGCAGACGGTGAAGCGACATCCATTCATAGTGGAAATGCCGAAATGTCGTACTAACGACTATTATTCGCACTGCGAAACTGTGGAACTCATTGACAGCTTATGTATTTCCCGAGGTGTACAATTTGGGTGTCTTCAAGTCGAGAGTAAATAGGTTTCTTCTAGGTCAGCGTGCTTCATCCTAGACAACGTCGATGTTTAACACCAGACGAGGCGTAGTCAAACAATGTCCTATTTAATGTAAAAAAATAACACTTTATGTCAAATTCAATTTTCAATTCAATGAAAGCATATTATGACCTGTGATAAAAAATGGCCGCTTGTGCTTCGAATAATTGACCCGTTGATTTATCTGAAATGAAATCATGACCTCAGGGCTCCCATCCGGTCCTTAACTAGGGCGCCGAGCCATTGAACTGGATTATCCGTAAAAGGCCTTATACCCATTTGGCGAAAGATGCAGTATTTTGAAATTCGAATTTATATGGTTTAATAAAAGTGCAAAGCGTATTGGTGTTACCTGATGGGTGACCATTGAAAAGCATCTCACTGATTTCTTTTCAAAGAAATTTTACCGTAAATTGTTTACATTGAAATGCTGTCTGTGTTCGGTCTTTGGTAACTTAGGTCTGCCCTATTTTAATTAGAAATTGTTTCATAAATAAAAATACCATAGACTGAGGCCCGTATTCTAACACTAGACTCAAGTGTTGATCTTTGCGGCATCCCTTTCTAACTCGATTTAAGTAAATATCAACGCTGAGTCTCGTTCTAGAATACCGGCCTCGTACTGAATTCTATTCAGTCATTAATAATAAGTATAAATAAACAATAAATATCCACTGACATTCGCACAGCACCATCTAACCCAAAGTTAAGCGTGAAGCCTGTATTATGGGTACTAAACAACGGATAAATTGTACTTATATACTTTTTTTTGTAAATACATACATATTATACATAGAAAACACCCAGACCATTACAAACAGACATGTTCAAGCACACAAATGTTTGTTCTGCCCGGGGATCGAACCCGGAACCCTTGGCGTTGCAGTCGACCTGAAGTGCGACCGCAACACCAAATGGGTCGTCTAAAGTCATTGCAAAAAAAGTCATAAACCGGTACTCCTAGCTTATAGTTCCACGTTCTACCCTCTAAGCTATAGCGCATCTGAAAATTTCGCTTTCGACCGTCCACTTTCGCTAAATACCCATATATTTGATATCGTTATCTCCTATCGAGGCTTGCTTTACTCGCGGGCGTCACGGTGCACCGTTTAACATCCGAACCGTACCTTATTCCTTTGTCGGTACAGTGTCAAATTGATTGGCAAGTGTTGACGTGTCGCTTTCTTTTTCATAATTAGACAATTGAATGTCGTACGTGCGTGGAGGACTGACGGTTGACGGCCTACGTTCTGTTGTAATGTTAGTGGCTTGACCTGCCAAAGTTTAGGCAACGCCTACCAAATTGTTACATTTGTTGTTAAACGTTGAGTGAAACTTTCAATTAGGTTTGTTGGAATGATGTGTGTCCGTATATGGAAAGTGAATATACACTAACTTATAATTAACACATTATCTACTTCGATAGAAATTAATGAAATCAGTATAAATGTTTGGCGGTGTGGAAATTTTAATTTAGAAATTCTCCGATAAGTGTATCACTTAGAACTAAGAATATCGAAGTTGAAGAATGGCTCAGACTTGATTACTTATTCGATACTTTATTATATTCAAGAAAAAATACAATTACAATAATTAATAAACACTTATAAAATAAAAGAAGACAAAATATATAACAACCTAAACACTTAACAATAAATTATCAAAACTTAAAAAATATTATATAAAGGAGTCCCTTGAGGCAAGTTTCCGAAAATACTGGCAGCGTTACCTTTTGGATTGCTTGACTAATTCTTTGTCCAATGTAGTAAAAAGACTTAAGAATTGAAATTATACTACGACATTGAATTCTAGCGGTCGAATACGCAAGCAAGCAATCAGACACATGTATGTTTTCCATCTATTCAACCTATCGCAGTCCACTGATGAACATAGGTCTTCCCCATTTTGCGCTACATATCCGGTTCTCCGCGTTTCTCCACCAACAACCTTTCACAAGTCGTCGGTCTATCGGGCCGGAGGGCGTCCTACGCTACGCTTGCCGAGACGCGGTCTCCACTCCATCTATGTATAAGGCCATAATAAGTACTCTCCTGATTAGTTACTCCCATCTCGAAGACCCCGACTACTACGTCCTTGGTCTAGACCCTGTTGACTTTCACTTCCTGCGAAAGCAATTCTAGGTATCCCAGGCTTGTGCTATTACAAATGCCTCTAGGTGAGGTCGGAGGTCTTCGCAGGCGTTTTGAGCCGTTAAAACAATTGCCGATGGAATTGGTAATATATGCTGGGATTGCTGCTGGGATGCACCTTTTTGTGGCTCAGTTTTCAAACCAAAGTTTAGTAGATCAGAGAAAAAATGATAATTTGCCCTTAGGCAATATAAATGAATTTAGTTTTTCGTGCATTGTATTGGAACCTACAAAAAATATTGGGACGATTTTGGATTTTCAATTTAATCTGTAATTCACTACAGTCATACTTGTGAATCAGCTAGTAATTGTACGATATTCATCATCATCAGCTCATTAAACGCCGAGGGCACGACCCTACCCGTAAAGGGTGTATAGGCCTTAGTCGTCCACACGGGCCCAGTGCGGATTAGCCGACTTCACGCACAACATTTGAATCCCTTCGAAGGCGTGCGCAGATTTCCACAGATTCTTTTCCTTCACTGTAAGAGCGTTCCGACGCTTGTTATCCGTAACGTACATATAATTTCGAAAATTCGAAAACATATTGGTACGTGGCGGGATTTGATCCTGCGCCCACCCGGTAGGAAGGCAACAGTCTACACCATTGAGTCATCGACGTTCTATGTATTTTTTCTATGTATTTTATATAATTAAATATTATTTAAAACTGTTATTGTTTTATCTTAGAATATGTTTAGAATTTAATTTCCAACGATTACAATCCCTATAGGCAAAATTTATATGGGCAATTACTTTAGTATTTCATCCCTAGAGAACACAATAATTAAAGTATCGTAAACGAGTTGCGTGCGGACGCACATTCGTTCACCACTGGTAATTAAACCACCATTAAACCTAAGACTTTAATGGCCTATTTCGGAACGTTTTCATAACTAGAAGCTCATATTAAATTTACTAACCTATGTATACACATAATATTTCATCAAATCCTGTGTCGTGCTTTTATTTAAATCGTAGTTTTATGGCTATGAGCGCAGGCTTCTTAAGATTATCCCGTGTTTTTAGATTTGATAATTTATGCTATTGCCTGTTTTATGATCTTATATATTAACTGGGGGTTTGATATTTAAAATATATATTATGCCAATACATTACGTTTTAAGAGATGCTTTCGTTTCAATACAGGTGCTTATTCATTTTACAGTAATTAATACAATTCAAATGAGGATCTAATTTTATTTAAATATTAACTTAAATGTATATAAAAGTGTATTATTAATGAAATGGCTAGTATTTTATTAAATTACCTCGGATCTAATTTCAGCATCAAAATTTTGTATGTGTCGAACAAATGAATGAAGCCACGGTTTTTATCATTGTTGGTTTGCTAGTCAGCCCGGAACATAGCCATACTAAGCAATAAAAAGTAAATGATAATTAGCCATATTTTGCTCAGATCTATACGAAAATTAAAGTTCACGTATTTGTTATTATTCTAAAGATTCGTGATCTATGACAAATTCGTACATTTAAAAAAATACATCTTGTCACTGTCATATTTTCACACACGTCACGACACTTCCTGTATTGATTTACATTTACGTCATTTTTTAAAGTTTTGTTAGTTATTTAAATAAATATCCAATATGTCCGATAACAGTTTATTACTGGAAGATGCAGTTACTGAAGTTGTATTTGAAGCCGATATTGAAGTGAGCTCCGAGGAAATACCGATGGAGGAATGGTCTTCGTACATCCTTGAAGCCCCTGTGACAAACAAAAAGAAGCTTCTATTTAACGAAGGACAGTACCACCCTGGGAGTGGTATAATATGTGGCAAATACATTGGTGTTTCGGATAGTGATATTGTCAGACACCCATACTACAATTACCCTGCAGTAACAGATCCTGGTATATTCAATGCACTGTACAACCCACAAGAACAAGTGATATACCCTGAAGATGGCCAAGAGTTGTACTTAGCTATATGTAAAGCAATGAACCAGTGTCCCGTCAGACAGTTTTTAAAAGGTTTGCTCGATGAAATTATTGATTTGCGATATTATTGCGTTAATCCTGCTGGTGTACGACCGATGGCGATGGCCTTAAACCTTAACAGATACGTTAAAATACTTAATTTGACAGACAACTTTTTGAGTATAGATTCCTGCTATCATTTGGGTGAAATGCTGTCCATAAATAGCTGTATAGAAGAACTAAACTTGTCAGGTTGTAGGATAGGTTCTGCAGGAGCGAAGAGATTGTTTGCTGGCTTAGTTACAAATAAAACACTTACAATATTGAATCTGGATAGAAATCAGTTGTCTGATCAAGGAATGGAATACTTAGCGCAGGTAGTTTTTGAAGGTATTTATATACAAAAAATTAGTTTGAGTTACAACGGCATTGGTGGCAAAGGAGCAGGAGCTTTAGCAGAAGCCTTGGAAACGTATAATAAATTCACTCATATAGATTTGTCATGGAACAACCTATTTACACCAATTGGAACATTCAATTTGCTAAGTCGATTTGGAGAGAGTAAAGTTTTACAGGACTTGAATCTATCTTGGAATGCTATGTCGGGCATCCGCTTAGGTACAGCTTTGAAAAATACATTAGCAGCGAGTGACTTGCGAGTCCTCAACCTCAGTAATAATAAATTAAATGGTGAAGCAATCAAAAAAATTATAGGTAATTTACCCAAAGCAAAGAAACTTATAACTCTCGATTTGTCATTCAATCCTATGACACCAGACGATGCGAAGGCTGTACTAATTAAAGTTAAAAACCCAAATGTGAAAGTACATCAAATACTCATGGAAAATGTATTTGTGACTCGTTCTTTCTTAGTTCTATTGAGAATTATTAAACAAATTAAATCGAAACAGAATCTAATTATAACTTATGGTGGTGTTCTAGGATTTAAACCAAAAGGTTGTGATCCTAGAGAATTATTATTAGACCGAGCTGAATTTTTAGCAAAACAATCAAAGAAGCGACCAGTCGACATTGCGCTTGTGGCCATGCAATTAGTAAAAGATAATAATTATATAATGCCCACTACAGATTTTGCGTATGCTATTCAGCAAGCAGGCGCAGTACTTGACAATGATTTGGTGGAAGAAATGGGAAATGTTTGGGCTGGACCGCGTACTGACAAATCGAAGACTATCGATGTAAATACCCTAGTAGAGTATATGAAAAGAAAATGGCCTGAAAGAAAATTACCTGACACACCTCCACCCGAACCACAGACTGAACTTCTAGTTTCAGCAGCTTCAGGGCCTGTGTCACAAACAAAGGCAAAAGGCAAAAAGAAATGAACTAAGACTACATACTTTTTTATTTATCCATTCAGCTTATTTTAATTTAGAGTATGTACGCTTTTATTTTTAGAGTCGTATTAGTTGTTTACTTTTATGTTATGTTTCAATTTTTTATAGATTTTATGTTTCTTATAATTTAATTATAATTTGTTTATGTTTTGTTTCATTCAACGTCATGTTTTGTACATCACACATTACCATCAATATGGCGGTCATTACACAAAGCCATGTAGGAGCCGTAAAGCGATTGAAACCACTCTGATAATAGGTATCAGGGTCAGATTGTTCATCAATCCTACTACACCCTCGATAAGGAGAATTTTAAAATTATATGTGAAATACATTAAAGGAGAAGTTTACCGTGTGATCGAATACTTTAGCTTTATTCTGGACCCTGTATTTCAGGACTCTACGCTCCACCTGTAGATAAAGGAAAGTCGAGCTATTTATAGTGTGTGATTTGGTGTGCGTGTGTGTTAATTGCGTATGGAATTAAAAAACTCACTTTACGTTAAACCATCTACAACAATTTATTGCTTCCTTTTTTGCTTTTTTGAAACCCTATTTAGTCAATTAAGGTCAATACGCTATGCAAACGAGCCTCTGTCGCCTAAACGTTTACACTCCTTAGTATTCTATATTAATAGATATAAACTATTTGATTTTCTGTATTTTTGACAAGAAGTTGACAATTTAATGCTGGAATGTCACTATGGTTCTGACTTTCTTAAAATGGCCTAATTATAACTTTTCTAAATTTAATTTAAACCATTATGTCCAGCGAAACGTCTATAGTCGCGGTAGCTCCGCCAGTTGAAGTTATCTATGAGAAAGAAATTGATTCATCGGAAGAACCTCCGATAGAAGAATGGTCGTCCCTGATGTTTGATGTACGTGTAGAGGAAAACGTCAAACGCACAAAGTATGATTTAGGACTTTATGATCCTGGCAGTGGTGAAATATGCACAAAATATGAAGCTCTTTCAGCCAGCTCCGTCTTTCGCCATCCTTATTTTAACTATCCAGGAATTGTTGATCCAGGAATTGAGGAGGCTCTATTCGATCCGATTCCTAGAAAAATATATCCTGATGATGGGCAAGAATTGTACATGGAAACATGTAAAGAAATGAATGAATGTCCAATAAGAAGCTTTCACAGGCAACTATTAAATGATAGGGTAGATTTAAAGTACTATGGTGTTAGCACACGTGGATTCCGGCCTATAGCTTTGGCACTAAAATTAAATAGAAAGGTAAAATTGTTAGATTTAACTGATAATTGGATACGAGATGATGGTTGTTTTCATTTGGGTGAGATGCTGGTTGACAATATTTCGCTAAAAGAATTGAATCTTAGTGGCTGTAACATTGGACCTGAAGGTGCTAAGATTTTACTTAACAATTTGCACGTAAATAGGACGTTGAAAAAAATAAATCTCTCAAGAAACCAATTGGGTGATGCTGGTGTTGATCATTTGGCTAGATCGATTTATAAAGGATGTGACATTGCCGATGTTAATCTAAGTTATAATAAACTGACAGGCAAGTCCGCGGCAATTCTTGCAGAAGTTATGGAAATAAATAATAAACTCACACATCTTGACTTGTCTTGGAATTCTATGCTAGCACCGAATGCTATTTTTGCACTGTGTTCACGTCTATCACAAAATGACAAATTTGAAGAGCTTAATTTATCCTGGAACGCACTTAGTGGCCCTCGTGTTGGTAACGCAATTAAAGTGTTAATGAAAAATCCAAACCTGCGCCGCCTGAATTTGTCCAACAACCAGTTTCAAGGACTTCCGGTGAAATTTATTGGGACAAATTTATCTAAAACTATAAAACTTGAAGTATTAAATTTGTCTTACAATCCTATGTCATCCGAGGATGCCGTAAAGCTTTTGACAAACCTCAAAGATCGCCAAGTAAAGCTTAAGGAGCTTTTGCTCGATAATGTTATTATCAATGAAGAGTTCTTAGCTTTGAAGGAAGAAATTTTAAAATTAAAATTCCGCAAGAATACCGTTATAACGTGTGGTATTTTAAGACCGAAATTTGTATCGAAAGGATTTGATATGAGAGAAATCGTATTAAATAGAGCTGATGCAATATGTAAAGCGAAAAAAACCGAAGTTGACATAGCATTGATCATTCATGAACTCTACAAGTTAAACAAAGAACCTTGGGATACAAAGCAGTTCTTTCGTGCGATAAGAAAAGCTGGTGCTTTACTTGATGATGATTTGCTGATTGAGCTAAGCAATCTATTTGCTGGACCAAAGGCAGAGAAAACTACGACAGTCAATATGAGTAGCCTGGTAGATTACCTCAATCGTAAATGGCCTGAAAGACAACTACCTCCGACACCACCCCCAGAGCCTCAAGTTACGAAAACCCCTAAGAAAGGAAAAGGCCGGAAATAATAAGTGATTTTTGATTATATTTAATTTATAAGTATTTAGTATTCGTATTTGATATTAGTTTAAGATTAGATTTTATTTCGGAAAACTTTAGCTGCATGATATTTTGTATTTAGGTGGGCAATATATTAATATGTCCTTTATTATATATTTTAATGAATAAAAATATTGTTGAAGATTATGCTCTATTATATCTTACCTTATACAAACGGCTGTTTTTATTGAAAGCAGCCTTTTTGGGACAATTTTTTTTCGTCCCCGTCCACCGAATTTTGTCTACTAGACATTTTCTGCTGTCTTAAGCCTCATGGAAAGTGGCTCCTAACCCTTTGACCGCCAATGACGCCTTAAGGCGCCAGACAATAGGTTATATATTGTGTCTGGATTCCCGGCGTTCAATGGGTTAAGCGGAAGAGTGAATTAGTATCATATTGATATCGCGTGGTTTTTTACCTGCGTCGCAAATGCCAAGAGATACTTCTCCATAAAGCCTTCTTCTATTTGGTGACCAAGAATGGCAAAATGTAACCATGATTTTGTTGTCTAGTATTTAATTTTAAAGAATTCGTACTGGTTATTAAGCTTAGTGTTATTTTAAGCGGTTTTAGTTACAAAATTCAAAAGGCGAATTTTGAAATAAAGTGTTATTTAAATTTACTGTCGAGTCTTTTCATATCTTGCATCATCATAAGGTATGGCTGTTCTACAATGGTTTGGTGATTTAGATCGCCGCTATAAAGCGGCGGGTGCGATTCGTATCCATTGTTAACCAGCGCCCGAATACTATTACAAATTGACATGTTCTTCTGATAGTTTGATTAACTTAATCCATGTATTTACATAGTCGTTCATATTTGAAAATATATTTAAGATATTATCTATATAAGACAAACAATTTTTTTTACCAAGTGGCCGCAATTGTAATGAACTCGTTCTTATTTCTCTTTCTTTGTCATAATTATTTAGCCATTCTACTTTAAATAGAAGCTATGTGATTTTATCCATTTCAAGGTTACCAGGAACATCCAATGTTATTGGGAATTAAATTGTGTTAAAAACATATTTTTTCCAATACGTGGCTTTGCCTTAGGCAGCTAATATTGAATGAATTTAAAACAGTAGATAAATAGATATTTATGATAGAATAGTATCTATTCTCTATATATCTATCTGATAGCAACCCTTTGACGTCCGACCGGCAAGCAAATGTCGTCCTACAGCCGTGTAAGCGCGGAGGCTCGGCCGTCCCGCGTAGTGTTACCATGTGGATGAAAAAGTGAAAAGACCGAAAAAAGCCTGTTTTGCATCGTATTAAATAAGATTTTGTATCGTATTAAAATCGTTTTATATACTGCGATCTTAGCTCACGCATTGAAACTTGCTCACTTTTTGTCAGCGGCTTGGTTTAATAATTAACTAATGAGATCTTTAAAAAATGTTTAAATCATGATGATTGCAAAATTCGTCCGCAACCATGAGAGAAGTCGAAAAATCCTGAGATCTCAGGACATTCTGAGATATGGTAACCCTAGCCCCGCGGGCTGCGCCTGCGCACGGTAGCGTGCGACACGCAACCAGCCCTGTCCGCTTTATTATTATTTATTGCTTTCCAATAATCTCCGGCTAGATAATATGTTCAACAATATAAAATGCCGCCGAGCTGCATTCTTACATGTTATAACGTAGATTTCGAGTGAGATGTTACTCGTAAAGTAGATGCGAAGTGATAGCGGCAAGGATTAATAGTCCCATTTATATGTTAGCGGACGGGTATCGCGAATAATGTGACAAAATGAAATTCTATGTGTTTTCTAATTTTGTATTACTTAAACTTGTAAGCATGTGAACCTACCTACCGCCTAAATTTTTTTCTCAGTTGCTGCATGATTAGCACGTTTTTATGTGAAATAAAGAAATATATCTTTCTACATCCATAACTACCCTCGAGGTTTAGTGATTTGGGCCGTGGGTTCGAATCCCGCGGGAAGACTACATACTCGTAGTGAATTTCACTGTGTGCTATTTGCCACAGTTTGGTTAGGACCACATAATTAATAATTAGATAGGTGTGTGCTTCGGGGGACACGTAAAGGCGTCAGCGCTGTCTACTATTATTTATTTAAGGACAACCAACATAACATAAATGGGGGAGACCTATGTCCAGCAGTGGACTGCGATAGGTTGAATAGAGAGAATAGAGAACCAACATAACAAACCATAATAGAATGGTAGTCTATAACCCCACCAATCCACAGTGGATAACTACCCAATTCTCCCATAGCTCTGTTGCACTTAAAGACTTGTGCCTGCCGTGGGTTGTAGAACGATGATAATGAAGTATATCGATTGTATTTGTACTTATTTATTACAAAGACATAATGTTTTAACAAAATCTCACGTTATACTTATCTTGTTTCAGGTAACTTTCACATGAGTCTGCGCATGCTTGAGATCGGCCAACGACGTATGAAAGTAAAGTGGATTCTTCGTGGTGATGGATGCACTTTCGTTGGTAATAGTTGTCTGTTTTATTACTGGATCATTTGGTTGTTATGCTGGAAAATTTACTTGACGAGTTATTTGTTCAGTTAGGGCTCGCTTAGGACGGAAAAGCTTATTTTTTTCGTACTGTCTACTGCTGTTGGCTGCAGATGGCCTTTACAGCTTCACCGGGCAAGTGGCGAGCGCAGATGGCTCTCAGTCTTAAACGGAAAAGCCTACTGCTTGGGTTGTCGTGCTCCAGTAGGGATACTTGTTCATATAAAGAGACTTTTAAAGAAAATCCTTATTGTGGCCAGTACTGCAGTCTTTTGACTGCAGTACTTGACGCCTTGAACTCAATACATTAATCCCTTAATTCAGTGAATTGATCAAGGAGTAGGGTACTTTTATCTATTTTTTGTACATATATTTTTAGATTGTTTATTATTGGCACTACAGTCTACATTGCATGCCGTTGCAACCTATAAATATGGTGACACTTAGCTTCAAATTTATGTTTCAGTGTTTATCTTGTTGGTTGTCCTAATAAAAAACCTTAAGATACATTGAACCACGATTGGTGCGGTTCGTAACACCCTCAGTGGTAAAAGTCATTAATGGGACCTAGCACTGGTCATCCTGGCTTGGTGGTAGACGGTTATAATGTATGTAATTTATATTATAAATTTAATACACGTATGTGTATTTGCCGAACACGGACGATTTCCGCCCGCCATACTTAATTAGAAAAGCCTATTAACTTTTTAATCGACTATTTTCTGATTTAATTGAAGATGTAAATCAAGGTGTGGGCGCGTCCTTACATAATAGACGGAATTAAATTTTAAAACTTCAACCTTTATCTGATTAACATTTTATTTATACATACTACAGGCTCGGAGTCTGTTAGTATGGAAAAATCTATTTAGTTTGACAACGGGTAAGGAATTTTTAATGTGCTTTTGGATACGAGTATGTTTTGTGTACTTTGCGAATAAAAACGAGGACTCCTTGCATGAACAGATTTCCTGAATAAGACACAGTTCAGCTAAATACAATCTAAGATACACAATATTGTGTATTACACTATTGTGTATTATTACAAACTTCTTCATGTATTTTTTGTACTGTTTCATTTTTTTGTGTGCATAAATGATTAAATAAATAAATATTATTTTTGTGTATCATACATTTTCGTAGTATTGCAATAAAAATGTCGCGTTTATATTCACTAATGATATTCGAAAACGGTACCAATCCGCATTGGGACCGAATGATGGACAGATGGACTACGACCCAAGTTTCCATATAATGCAATGCTACGCCCTACAATGAGACTATTTAATGAATAAGGAATTCGAAAGCGGTCAAAGTCATGTCATAATAAAACACATTTATTCGTATAAAGACACATTGTACAACGCCCCTTTACCATAAAATGTGGTTCCTTAATATTTCGTCATACAAACATGTATTGAATTGCGGTACGAACTTCACGTTAATTTCCGTACAATAAGCCGCCGAACCGTCGAATGTTCCGCCCATAAAAAATTATAAACACACCCAGATAATATTCTCAATTACCAAAAACCGAAAGTAAAGACGCAACCGCGCGGTTCTTGAAATAATAAATCAATACGGACACGGTGAAAAAAAAAACGAATGCCTTTAAAGCAAGTGCTTTAAAATTTTATGAGGTCCAACCATTTCGTTATCATCGAGATTTTTATAGCGGCTCAATAAGGGGTCTCCTTCGCTGAATAAATATACGGGGATACTTGCCCTGGCTCGCATTGAAACGCATTTTTTTGGTGAGAAATGAAACGAAAAATGTTATAAACCTAAAATTATGCGCAAGTACTACGAAAGTTACTGAGATTTAAGCCAGTTTGGGTAATATTTGATATGATCACCGGTTTTTGATAAAGGGATGAAAGTAAAGCCATAGTGCCCTCCTAACGAAGTGTGCAATAAGTCGTTGTTATTGGGCAAATTGACTTAAGACCTTTTTAAAATATATTTCTACTAAGAATAAAAACTACAAAGGTCTTAAGTCAATTTGCCCAATAACCCGACTTATTGCACTCTTCGTTGGCAGGGCAACATAGGTCCCGTCTGCTATCAAGCAGCCGTACATAAACATTTGAGTCCGATGAGTGGTTTCGAATCTCGTTTACTAGTGTTGGTCTGATTTTTCACTAAAGTCACTGAACGTACTTAATTGGAATAGGAAGAATTTAAGGGGTCACTGTCGCCCATAACAGTTGAGCATAAGAATATTTTATAGTTTTCTTACGATTGTAACGAAGGGAGAGGTCCCAGAATGCAGCGAACCGACATCCAACTAAAAAAAAAAACGAACAAAGACATTATTAAAATTTTTGATACTATTATCTAGAGTAACTTAACATCTAATATCATACGTATGTATACATTTAATGTAAGTAGGTACTACATATATGCGTCACACAGTAAAGGCAATAATTGCCGTTTCATCGCGTAACAACATGTGCATGCCACTATCTGCTGTAATAAAAAAGTGCTAAACCTCCTAAACGCATTATTAAGAGTTAATGCCTTTTTTATTTCGTAGGTGAACCTCATAGCCTAATATGTGTTTTACGACTTATTCCGCCCAAAGCCACATAACGGTCATCGTAGAAAGTGTTTCAAGTGGGTGCGTGGGCGCAAACGCGGGGGACACTCACACGCACGGACACTTTTACTTTTATGTATATATAGCTCTAATTCGCATTGGTACGTTAAATCGAATAGTTTGGCGCGGAATTGACAAGACAATTGAAAGCGATGTTCGAATTATGAAATACGCGGGAAAAATTCAAGGGTAAAGATGAGACTTGTTTGTTCTTCTAAATTTAATAGTTTGGCGCGGAATTGACATGCCAATTTGACAATTTGATGCGATGTTCGAATTATGAAATACGCGGGAAAATCAAAGGATAAAGATTATAAAAAAAAACTTTAAATAAATTCTTTGTTTACAAAAACTGGAAAGAACAACAAAAAGGTTTGATCAAATGTATACGTAAAACAATAACAGTTTGTACGTACGTACATTGAGCAGGGCACAAGACCTTGGCCCCAATGTGCTATTGTAGTAACATCAGAACGTCTCTCTCGGTGGCATTTTGACAGATTGCCCATACATTATCTGTCAAATTCCATAATTGAAAGGCCATTTTTGTGATATGCAAATAGCAGAATATCGTGTCTAAACTAAAGACGTATGTGTTATTATTGCATTACACGAATCATTTATATTAGTTATTATCTGTGGAGTTGTACTCGTATCGATCAGCATCTTGTTCTACCGAAGGCTTAGTCGACACACAAACATACTTTTATTTACTGATTGTTGATCTTTTGTTGCCTTTGAAAATTTAATTTTTTTCCTTTTAATTTTTGAACGGTATTGTTTTTACAAGTTTTTAATTATCAATTATGGTATTTCAATATAATATGAGATACGAGTATACACTCACCAACGTGGAGTAGACCTCACGCACAAATGGTAATAGTAGCATAAGAACGCCATAAAATTTAAGCCTTTTTTAGGAACCTCACTATAACTGATGGGGAACGAGTATTTAGGAAACCAGTTTGTCCACATACTGACCTTAGTACCAGTTACTACAAGTTAGGACATGGCCTATTATTTGGAAACAGTTCAAATAACAAAACTTTATTCGCGCCGTCGTGAGGAAATTTCAAGCTGTTTGTGGTCACTTGACAAATTCAATTTCAATGCTTTACGAGTACCATTGAATAACTCGAATGGATGTAGGTGTACGTTTGGTTGTGATTAATTGGTTGAATTGCGGTCATGCACAAACTTGTATTTAATTATGCAAAAGTCATAGACAAATAGCAAAATGTGTAACTGTATTTATAAAAAAATACGTAAATAAAAAGTACCTATGTAAGTTGCTACCAAACACTCGCACTTCCAAAAAATATATTTCAATTCGAAATAAAAAATTTTGGGTTCCGCATCCAATACGTTTTGATGAAGAGTGTAATATCGTGATAAAATCTTTACATAATTTGGCCTCCACAGCTTCAACGGACAAAGGCCGTATTTATACCCTTTCTGATATGAAATAGTCATACCAATATATATGATCGAAGCGTTTATCAAAACAACTCAAAGGCCTACCGATCATTTTCACTGGAGTCCATTGCTGGTAATGAATTGAGATATTTTTGTTCGTGCGCCATCGATCATTCGGTCAATTTGCAATTATTGTACTACGGGTCTTGACCAGAATTAGGCTTGGCGCACACTTGGCCTCTTTTAGCTATAATAAAATTTTTATATTAAAAAATAGCATTTAGGTTTTTTAATTTTGTTTATAAGAAATTAACTATTGATACGAGACCTGATACCTACGATATGAATTCCAGTCAGTATGGGACCTTCGTTGAATAATGGTCCAAAAACCGAATAAACTTTGTTCATAAAATACTATAGTAATTTTGCTTAGCTATTTTTAGCAGTCTACGTTGTGCAGTGATCCCAAAGACATGATTATAAAGTTTCTTTCTTCATAATTGAAGCCTTCATGTATATTGCAAAATTAATGTCTCCCCTGATGTCATTGTCAGCTACACACTACCGTTACCAAGTCATAAGTTTACTAAAGACTAACATATTATTTTTGTGTGTGAAAACGCCGTATCCAACAATGCCACTGCTTATATATATTAGTTATTCATCATCATCAGCTCATTAAACGTCCCCACCGAGGGGCACGAACCTACCCGTGTAGGGTGATTAGGCCATAGTCGTCCACGCGCACCCAGTGCGGATTGGACGACTTCACACACAACCTTTGAATCTCTTCGCAGGCGTGCATGAAGGTTTCCTCACGATGTTTTCCTTCACCGTAAGAGCGTCGGATAACGTACATATATTTTTCGAAAATTCGAAAATACATTGGTACGTGTCGGGATTTGAACCTCAGCCCTCCCGGTAGGAAGGCGACAGTCCACACCACTGAGCCACCGACGCTCTCATATAATATATTAGTTATTCGTGTTGTTTATTTGGTTAGTATGCGTGCTCAGTGTCCCGAATTTGTGTGGCAGCATTGAACGTTTATTATTATTTCGTTGTTAACGCAACGTAACGCAACAAAGCGGTAACGGAAATACCATCTCAATGAATGAACACTATGTCGGTACAGTAACGTTAGACGGGCATAACCCAAACATTGTCAATTGCGGTGATAAAGTTACGCGATTTATATCTTTACGTTAAATTTATGTGTATGTAGGATACGAAAGTAGGTTTATGTCAACGTTGCGTGAGCTCTTAGGCCTTATGCATACAATTTTTATTCATCATCATCATCATCAGCTCATTAAACGTCCCCACCGAGGGGCACGAGCCTACCCGTATAGGGTGATTAGGCCTTAGTCGTCCACGCGGGCCCAATGCGGATTGGACGACTTCACACACAACCTTCGAATCTCTTCGCAGGCGTGCATGAAGGTTTCCTCACGATGTTTTCCTTCACCGTAAGAGCGTCGGATAACGTACATATATTTTTCGAAAATTCGAAAATACATTTTATTATTAATGAAAAATTAGCATTGAAGTAGACATCCTTGTTGTGATAAAACAAACGCCTGACACAGTATTGATACCGTGAAACTAACAACACCGCAGTTGCTAACAGTCACGTTAAACCTTNCTTGACGCCTTGAACTTGATACATTAATCTCTTAATTCAGTGAATTGATCAAGGAGTAGGGTACTTTTATCTAATTTTTTGGACATATATTTTTAGATTGTTTATTATTAGCACTACAGTCTACATTGCATGCCGTTGCAACCTTTAAATATGGTGTCACTTGCTTCAAATTTATGTTTCAGTGTTTATCTTGTTGGTTGTCCTAATAAAAAACCTTAAGATACATTGAACCACGATTGGTGCGGTTCGTAACACCCTCAATGGTAAAAGTCATTAATGGGACCTAGCACTGGTCATCCTGGCTTAGTGGTAGACGGTTATAATGTATGTAATTTATATTATAAATTTAATACACGTATGTGTATTTGCCGAACACGGACGATTTCCGCCCGCCATACTTAATTAGAAAAGCCTATTAACTTTTTAATCGACTATTTTCTGATTTAATTGAAGATGTAAATCAAGGTGTGGGCGCGTCCTTACATAATAGACGGAATTAAATTTTAAAACTTCAACCTTTATCTGATTAACATTTTATTTATACATACTACAGGCTCGGAGTCTGTTAGTATGGAAAAATCTATTTAGTTTGACAACGGGTAAGGAATTTTTAATGTGCTTTTGGATACGAGTATGTTTTGTGTACTTTGCGAATAAAAACGAGGACTCCTTGCATGAACAGATTTCCTGAATAAGACACAGTTCAGCTAAATACAATCTAAGATACACAATATTGTGTATTACTATTTTCAGTTTCAGTATAGTGCCTCTGTACAAATTTCTTCATGTATTTGTTTTGGTTTGTTTTACAGTGTGCATAAATGATTAAATAATATTTTTTGTGTATCATACATTTACGTAGTGCTGAAATAAAAAATGTCACAGATATTTTAATTCACTAATGATATTCGAAAACGGTACCAATCCGCATTGGGACCGAATGATGGACAGATGGACTACGACCATATAATGCAATGCTACGAGGGAAGACCTATGCCCTACAATGAGACTATTTAATGAATAAGGAATTCGAAAGCGGTCAAAGTCATGTCATAATAAAACACATTTATTCGTATAAAGACACATTGTACAACGCCCCTTTACCATAAAATGTGGTTCCTTAATATTTCGTCATACAAACATGTATTGAATTGCGGTACGAACTTCACGTTAATTTCCGTACAATAAGCCGCCGAACCGTCGAATGTTCCGCCCATAAAAAATTATAAACACACCCAGATAATATTCTCAATTACCAAAAACCGAAAGTAAAGACGCAACCGCGCGGTTCTTGAAATAATAAATCAATACGGACACGGTGAAAAAAAAACGAATGCCTTTAAAGCAAGTGCTTTAAAATTTTATGAGGTCCAACCATTTCGTTATCATCGAGATTTTTATAGCGGCTCAATAAGGGGTCTCCTTCGCTGAATAAATATACGGGGATACTTGCCCTGGCTCGCATTGAAACGCATTTTTTGGTGAGAAATGAAACGAAAAATGTTATAAACCTAAAATTATGCGCAAGTACTACGAAAGTTACTGAGATTTAAGCCAGTTTGGGTAATATTTGATATGATCACCGGTTTTTGATAAAGGGATGAAAGTAAAGCCATAGTGCCCTCCTAACGAAGTGTGCAATAAGTCGTTGTAATTGGGCAAATTGACTTAAGACCTTTTTAAAATATATTTCTACTAAGAATAAAAACTACAAAGGTCTTAAGTCAATTTGCCCAATAACCCGACTTATTGCACTCTTCGTTGGCAGGGCAACATAGGTCCCGTCTGCTATCAAGCAGCCGTACATAAACATTTGAGTCCGATGAGTGGTTTCGAATCTCGTTTACTAGTGTTGGTCTGATTTTTCACTAAAGTCACTGAACGTACTTAATTGGAATAGGAAGAATTTAAGGGGTCACTGTCGCCCATAACAGTTGAGCATGAGAATATTTTATAGTTTTCTTACAATTGTAACGAAGGGAGAGGTCCCAGAATGCAGCGAACCGACATCCAACTAAAAAAAAAAACGAACAAAGACATTATTAAAATTTTTGATACTATTATCTAGAGTAACTTAACATCTAATATCATACGTATGTATACATTTAATGTAAGTAGGTACTACATATATGCGTCACACAGTAAAGGCAATAATTGCCGTTTCATCGCGTAACAACATGTGCATGCCACTATCTGCTGTAATAAAAAAGTGCTAAACCTCCTAAACGCATTATTAAGAGTTAATGCCTTTTTTATTTGGTAGGTGAACCTCATAGCCTAATATGTGTTTTACGACTTATTCCGCCCAAAGCCACATAACGGTCATCGTAGAAAGTGTTTCAAGTGGGTGCGTGGGCGCAAACGCGGGGGACACTCACACGCACGGACACTTTTACTTTTATGTATATATAGCTCTAATTCGCATTGGTACGTTAAATCGAATAGTTTGGCGCGGAATTGACAAGACAATTTGATGCGATGTTCGAATTATGAAATACGCGGGAAAATCAAAGGATAAAGATTATAAAAAAAAACTTTAAATAAATTCTTTGTTTACAAAAACTGGAAAGAACAACAAAAAGGTTTGATCAAATGTATACGTAAAACAATAACAGTTTGTACGTACGTACATTGAGCAGGGCACAAGACCTTGGCCCCAATGTGCTATTGTAGTAACATCAGAACGTCTCTCTCGGTGGCATTTTGACAGATTGCCCATACATTACCTGTCAAATTCCATAATTGAAAGGCCATTTTTGTGATATGCAAATAGCAGAATATCGTGTCTAAACTAAAGACGTATGTGTTTATTTATTGCATTACACGAATCATTTATATTAGTTATTATCTGTGGAGTTGTACTCGTATCGATCAGCATCTTGTTCTACCGAAGGCTTAGTCGACACACAAACATACTTTTATTTACTGATTGTTGATCCTTTGTTGCCTTTGAAAATTTATTTTTTTCTTTTTAATTTTTGAACGGTATTGTTTTTACAAGTTTTTAATTATCAATTATGGTATTTCAATATAATATGAGATACGAGTATACACTCACCAACGTGGAGTAGACCTCACGCACAAATGGTAATAGTAGCATAAGAAACGCCATAAAATTTAAGCCTTTTTTAGGAACCTCACTATAACTGATGGGGAACGAGTATTTAGGAAACCAGTTTGTCCACATACTGACCTTAGTACCAGTTACTACAAGTTAGGACATGGCCTATTATTTGGAAACAGTTCAAATAACAAAACTTTATTCGCGCCGTCGTGAGGAAATTTCAAGTTGTTTGTGGTCACTTGACAAATTCAATTTCAATGCTTTACGAGTACCATTGAATAACTCGAATGGATGTAGGTGTACGTTTGGTTGTGATTAATTGGTTGAATTGCGGTCATGCACAAACTTGTATTTAATTATGCAAAAGTCATAGACAAATAGCAAAATGTGTAACTGTATTTATAAAAAATACGTAAATAAAAAGTACCTATGTAAGTTGCTACCAAACACTCGCACTTCCAAAAAATATATTACAATTCGAAATAAAAAATTTTGGGTTCCGCATCCAATACGTTTTGATGAAGAGTGTAATATCGTGATAAAATCTTTACATAATTTGGCCTCCACAGCTTCAACGGACAAAGGCCGTATTTATACCCTTTCTGATATGAAATAGTCATACCAATATATATGATCGAAGCGTTTATCAAAACAACTCAAAGGCCTACCGATCATTTTCACTGGAGTCCATTGCTGGTAATGAATTGAGATATTTTTGTTCGTGCGCCATCGATCATTCGGTCAATTTGCAATTATTGTACTACGGGTCTTGACCAGAATTAGGCTTGGCGCACACTTGGCCTCTTTTAGCTATAATAAAATTTTTTATATTAAAAAATAGCATTTAGGTTTTTTAATTTTGTTTATAAGAAATTAACTATTGATACGAGACCTGATACCTACGATATGAATTCCAGTCAGTATGGGACCTTCGTTGAATAATGGTCCAAAAACCGAATAAACTTTGTTCATAAAATACTATAGTAATTTTGCTTAGCTATTTTTAGCAGTCTACGTTGTGCAGTGATCCCAAAGATATGATTATAAAGTTTCTTTCTTCATAATTGAAGCCTTCATGTATATTGCAAAATTAATGTCTCCCCTGATGTCTTTGTCAGCTACACACTACCGTTACCAAGTCATAAGTTTACTAAAGACTAACATATTATTTTGTGTGTGAAAACGCCGTATCCAACAATGCCACTGCTTATATATATTAGTTATTCATCATCATCAGCTCATTAAACGTCCCCACCGAGGGGCACGAACCTACCCGTGTAGGGTGATTAGGCCATAGTCGTCCACGCGGGCCCAGTGCGGATTGGACGACTTCACACACAACCTTTGAATCTCTTCGCAGGCGTGCATGAAGGTTTCCTCACGATGTTTTCCTTCACCGTAAGAGCGTCGGATAACGTACATATATTTTTCGAAAATTCGAAAATACATTGGTACGTGTCGGGATTTGAACCTCAGCCCTCCCGGTAGGAAGGCGACAGTCCACACCACTGAGCCACCGACGCTCTATATAATATATTATATAGAGCGTATATATATAATATATTAGTTATTACTTATTTGTTATTCGTGTTGTTTATTTGGTTAGTATGCGTGCTCAGTGTCCCGAATTTTTGTGGCAGCATTGAACGTTTATTATTATTTCGTTGTTAACGCAACGTAACTCAACAAAGCGGTAACGGAATTACCATCTCAATGAATGAACACTATGTCGGTACAGTAACGTTAGACGGGCATAACCCAAACATTGTCAACTGCGGTGATAAAGTTACGCGATTTATATCTTTACGTTAAATTTATGTGTATGTAGGATACGAAAGTAGGTTTATGTCAACGTTGCGTGAGCCCTTAGGCCTTATGCATACAATTTTTTTTATTAATGAAAAATTAGCATTGAAGTAGACATCTCTTGTTGTGATAAAACAAACGCCTAACACAGTATTGATACCGTGAAACTAACAACACCGCAGTTGCTAACCAGTCACGTTAAAACCTTAAGTCAGAGAATTTAGTTCTTATACATTTCACCTTCCCCTAACTATTCAGTGGATTAAGACCAACGCATGGAATTCTGGTTTAATGTTTGTAAGTTGCTAGAGCCTCATTTATGGTTTGGAATTATGCAGCAAGAGAAAACGAGATTGGTTTGCTCACTGCATGACAGAGTTTAACACTTTAAAGGATGAACTCTTTATTTTTATGTGTTGACACTTACCATCAAGCAGGTCTTCATCAGTAACTTTATTTCTAAACTCCGCAAACGAATATCCATTTGCGAAGAATGTAGTTGATCAGATCCAATTCACGCAATTGTTTTTCTATTGTGTCTGGAATCCTGGCGTTTCCTCTTCTTCACATAAACTTGCAGTCCACTGCTAAACATATATCTCCCCCATTCTTTGCCAGATATCCCGATCCTTCGCTTTTCGCATCCAGCCACCACCAGCAATCTCTCGCAAGTCGTCAGCCCATCGGTCTGGAGGTCGTCCTACACATCGCGTGACAATCAACTAATTGGCGGTTAAACAGTTAAAAATAAAAGCTGATAGCATTTGAAGCTATATGCCTCAGTGTGCGCTAGACCTTACACCGTGGAGGGCAGACAAATATATTACCGTCTAGCAAGAAATGATAAGAGTATTGTTGGCCGCGATGTTTATTTATTTACAATGTAAAAAGCCTTAACAAGTTGCAGATTGAAGCCTAGACTCGTGAAGGGCGAGTGGTGGCCGTGCATGATAACCACAAACTTTAAGTTGCGTCAAAAAAATTTTGCTAACCATAATATATGATGCAGTGCGGTCCTATACGAAATAAATATCTTTATCCTTACCCATAAGAGGGTCAGTGGATCATTGATGTGGACTGTTGCCTCCCGATTGAAGAGTGCAGGTTCAAACCGGCCACGTACCAATGTCTTTTCGACGCTCTTACGGTGAAGGAAAACATCGTGAGGAAACCCTCGCACGACTACGAAGAAATTCAAAGGTTGGGCGTAAAGTCGGCCAATTGAGCCCTTACAACTTTTTCGTACAGAATAAAACAGTTATATTTCCTGTAATTCACAACTGCATAAAAACATGTTTTAAAGTACTCTTCTTTGTTCTACAATTCTTTTTTAAATATAGCGGCGATTTAGTCTGACAGATAGCACGGGCCTCAGGTACTTGTTTAGGCTTCTTTTTTTATCATCTATAGGCAGACATTTGACTGCCATCTCACCTGATGGTAAGTGATGATGCGGCCGAGGATGGATCATGCCTGCCTAGAAACAGCCTAGCCTAGCTTCGCCGGTCGGTGAGGAGCTTCCCAGTCGTGGGACATTTTACACTTCCATAATCCCTAGGAAGAGGTCTGAGGTAATCCTGTAGGAACAAAGGCGGGGACGGCGTGATTGGCCGCGCGGCTCCATTACACGCTGATTGCGTATCGCGATGATTACCGGCGCGCTCACAAAGCCGGCCGCCGCTCTAATGCTCGAGCGTGCCGGTGGCACATGTCAAGCTGAATTGAAACTCTACCAGTGCTATAGTATTTTAAATTTATTTATATTTGGCACACACACAGCATGTTAATTATTACATTAAAGCAAACGTTCTAAATATTACTACTATAATATGAAATGGTTAAATAATTGTATAAACGGCGTAGCGCGCAAACTTTGGCAATATTATATGTTTTTTTCGTTAAGTCGGCTGCCGCCGCTCTAATGCAGACCCGTACCGGTGAGACATGTCAAATTATAGTATTTCCTCTTAAGTTTTAACGCTCTTAACACTGATTGATTTAATGACTGCTCATGCTAGTATCACATGTCAAGCTAAGCTGAGACTATCAGTACTGTAGTGTTTCTAAGTCCATGCGTTCATAATACTGCAATAGGTAATGCCTGTCTGTGCAGGTAACAAGAAGTACGTTTCTTCTAGTTAGCGCACTAGTTACCGTTTCCACTTGTTTCCGTTGTAAGGAACAAGGGGGGAATGGAACAGTGCTTCTGAAGAAGCAAAATCCAAAATTCAGATGTTATTTTAATTGTCATTTTTAAATTAAAGGTCTTATTTTTAGGTTACTTATTTTAGAAGCAATCTCCTCTCTTCTCATGTAGGCAAGTCCTTACAGCCAGGATCATTTCCTCGGGACACGTGCGTCCCACGGGACGCTAAACATCTTTCTGGAATTATCTACTATAAGGAAGATCGGATTATTTCGCGGTAGTGGGAAATAATATTTCGTTTCGTCATTTCCAATCGATGAATTTAAACATAAAATTCGAGCCGGTGCATGAATCATTTAATATTATAATGAAAAATATTCCCTTCGTACAGCACTCGTACGTCACAGGAATCTCTTATGTTTGTTGTGATATAGGACCACAGATTTCCCTATACAGGAGATGGGGCAAGCCGCGTTTTTAAGTGCGACAAATGTAAGCTCAACGAGCATACACTGGCTGCCAGTTTACGCTCTGTGAGACGAGTCAAGACGCACGAATATTAGAAGAAATTACTGTTTTTACCCAAAATGCCACCCTGTGCAATTTTAACATGCCATCATCGCAATGAATCAGTAAATTTACCAAGAAATATAATAACTTTTCACAGGTAAGAACCGAAAAGAAATTGCGACACTGGGACTGCCTATAAACTTGGCGGCTTGTCCAGTCTAATTGTATATTCGGATGTCTGTGTATAGGACACAGTCCTATGTCATCGGAACTAATTTATAACTTGTCAATGGTTTCTTTTACTGTTGCATCTGTCAGAGACAGACGTGTCACTCATCATAATTATTAAAAAAAATCTGTCTACACTTTATGTACTGTCTAGGTGATACCTTACAAACACATGGCTCGTATTTGGCGAACATTTTGATAAAGCTTGTGCACATTGTAGTAAAGATAATAAAATGTCATCAATGCTTCAAATCAATTAATACCCATCTCACGTATCGAATACAATACCACTTTACATTGTCAGACATCGTTCAACGAGATAACAATTATTGTTACCAATACGGGGCAGTCACATTAATGATGGCCGACGCGTTGCGCGGGCGCAGGTGCGCGCCAAATGTCAGCGGGCGCGTTACTCATCTGCGCTATAAATATCAACAGATGGGTTAAATAATATAAACACATATGTACATAGGACTAAATCATAATAATGATGTGCTAAACCACCATCCGAAAGTCGACAGTGACATTTTATTTTTTAATTTATGAAACTTCTCTATGGAACAAGCAATCAAGTGGGCAGCTTCTCATGATTATAAATGGCACAAGTTATGTACTTAGGGTTGTTTACTTGTGACGTCAAAACCACAGTATCCTTTTATCAGTTCACTGATTGCCAATAATCCCGCAAAACAGCGATACCTAACTAGGTACTTGTGACGTAGGAAAGTTTAATCACAGTATCCAGTAATTTCACTCACAGTAATCCACTGTTGTGCGGTCAGTGTTCCAAAGCATATTTTAAATTATATTGTTAATGGTGCCGTGTACCTTCATCTCCTTTCTTTTTCTTCTTCCTCAGGTATCCGTAGAATACCAGTGACATTTGCGCATTCCCTGCTGTTACAGTTTTCTAGCTGAGCGGAGACCATTTTAGTGTAGTTATTAACCTAATTTTATTTATTATTTTCTCTGTCTTAAGTTTTGTTTTTTTTTGTGATTTTGGTATTAAATAAACGTTTTGCTATTTGTATTTATTTCACTGCTTGTCACACACTTCGACCCGTAACGGAACAGACATACCAGAAGCAAAACTGTTATGGTGGCAACGTGAGATTGAGGTACTCACGTAGGCGATGTTATACACTCTCTGGTACCGTTTGTTACGTCAATAGATAGGAACTGTACTGTGCTTGATTCTTCTCGATCACTGGTATATTTTGGGGACGTTTACCACTTAATACCAGTTCGGCTTTCTGATTAGTTGCTTACCTATTTATTTCCAAAGAAAAGAAACTTTTTATCAACCTTAGCTTAATAAAGAGCTTACAATTAAAATAATTGAATTACAAAGAAATGTACAAAACTCGTCATGAAATAAGCAATCATGACCAAACGAAACTATACCTAACTTCAAAAATTCGATGTTGTTTTTACCAAGTTCAAAAGGCGTTTAATCTCAATCTAATACAAACAAAACAACACCCAAAGCCCTTGAAACATAATTATATCAAACAAGTGGTAATAGTGTAATCTAAACATCCGTCCGTACAACTGATACAGTGTTGCCACTCAGTTTTAGAAAAAGGGCTTTTTGAGAAGTTAAAAAGAGCTAGATAGGACTAGATTGAGCATCGAAAGATCCATTCGTTTCTTTAGAGCGTCTATAAAAACGCCATAATGACCGATGAAATAGCAAAAAAGTACTTGTTAGCATGTCGAATCTTCATTATTTGGTAATATTATAAAGACAGTAAAAAAGAGCTAGATTGCTCTTTTCGGGCTAAATCGTTAAAAAAGGAGTTCATCATCATCAGCTCATTAAACGTCCCCACCGAGGGGCACGAGCCTACCTGTATAGGGTGATTAGGCCTTAGTCGTCCACGCGGGCCCAGTGCGGATTGGACGACTTCACACACAACCTTCGAATCTCTTCGCAGGCGTGCATGAAGGTTTCCTCACGATGTTTTCCTTCACCGTAAATGCGTCGGATAACGTACACATATTTTCGAAAATTCGTAGCCCTCCCGATAGGAAGGCAACAGTCCACACCATTAAGCCACCGACGCTCAAAAAAGGAGTTCACCTATGCTAAAAAGTGCTAGATCTAGCTACAAAAGGGCTAAAGTGGCAACACTGCTGATAATTTCCATCTATTCATAGGCGGTTCCCACGCGCAACGTACGAAGGCCGCGCACGACTCGATATGTTGCGAAAGGTTCCATCCCAGTAAGGTAGTGGCTCACGAACCAATACTAACATAATTGAGTTGCCGAACGTCTTAATTAAAACAATAACCAATATTCATGTTGTCTATCATTGTTGCATATTCAAACTTTTTGGTTCTAAATGGTCTCGGGTTTACTCTTTCTGGGTTTCTTCATCGGTCATGGTGCATTTTGTCAAATGATACACATTATGATTAATTGACATTATTACTATAATGATACTTTGCGATTTTTGGACTTGAAAAGGCCTAGTTATATTAAAGTAAAACCTAAGATAAATAATAAACTCACTTGTTTATCTAAGAGAAATACATACTGTTTTAGGAGGTAAGCCCGATCTACGTACATTTTTACTTATATATACTACTACTACTAGCTACTACTAGTAATAATTAGCCCAGATTTGTAGGAAAATGTCTGTTTAATTAATAATAATTCAATATTAAATTTTTAAATGTGACATACTTAAAAATTGGTTTCCTTATAAGTGGAAAGCAGCAGTAAAGCAAAATCAAACTCTTTCTGAGGACAGACAAAGTTTGGGTCATTGATTCCGATAAAGCTATTGGCAATATCTTCAAATTTGAATTTGCACTGCTTATTACCGGTTTTATTTAACACGCATTCTCGAGTGAGTGGTCGTAATATCCAAAGCTTTTGTACGTCTGAAAAAGCGAAAAGGAATTTAACATCCATTATAAAAGGGCGATGTGAGGATATCACAAAAGAATTCCCCTGTAATGATGGTCATTCAATACGCCGAAAATTGATGTTGGCTGCAAATGTTTATTGTTTATTTTGTCCAACAGTGCAGGGCCTCAATTACACTAAATTACTTGACATTACATTTTTAAATTTTGATATTCCGGCGCAACTTCAATGTTAATGATAGAAAGATCAATTGTCTTATGGTGTTACCAATTGAAATCCTTCCATAAAACAGAACGAATGTGCGTAAATTTCAACTGTTGAGTCACAATATTCTAAAGCATTTTTAAGTTAACGGAATTGGAGCCCTGTTCGTGTTGTGTAGGTGTTGAATCTTGTTCTGTGGGCATGAGACGTAATGTTATTGGCACTTGCATTGTCGACAGGTGTTTTCAATGCAAAATGTTTATCGCAACAAAACGCGCTGGCGTCTCGAAAACCAGTATTATTATTTAACAGTATTCCTAATTAATACTGAATAGATACCGAAAACCGGATCTTTGGTATTTGCGTACATTGTATCTCGATCGATAGTGTAGGCGCCACTTTTTGAGCAAACGCATTACAGAACAAAAAATGTGAACTTATATCAGATGCTAAAAAGTTTTCGTTATTCACTTTGCATTGTTCCGTGATGATGCAGTTGTAAAGATAATGCTGAGGCAAACGCCGATTTCGCGATATCATCCTGCATAATGGCGAACACAACACGATATTATGATCCGTTTTGTATATCAATTTAAACAAAAACTTAATGTAAATTGTAGGTCAAAGGACTCGATTACATTGCTCTTTATTCTACTGTGAGGTTTGAATTGCTTACTTGTTTAACAACACAATGATATTCTGTATATATAAAGGTAGATACGCCATCTGTGCATCAAAAACGAACCGCCGAAGAGAGTGCAGTTTGTACACTTTTTTCGATTGTTTTGTGAGCATATCACGAATCCATACTTATTTACATCATTGTAACAACATAGCAAATTCAACACGTGTACTTGCTTGCTGATATGTTTTCTCTTCGCCAACATTCTGCAATCCAAGCGCGGTTCCAAGTATTTTGTCTAGACAATGCATTTGCTTCTCAGAAGTGTCTTTATTGTTTGAATGAAACGAGGCAGCCAATCACTTGCTTATAAACATTTGGAGTTATCGGAACTGGCTTCATAACAGATACATAATAATCAGAACGTAATAATAGCAGCATCGTAAGGTCCTCAATGATGTCTCATTTGTCATTTAACATGCCTCTAATCAAGATTTATTAGAATCTTAGCAGTTTTTATAGAAAGAAGAAAGAAAGAAAAAATATTTATTGATAGACACAAAAATTACACTTATCATTACACACCTAAAATTCAATATAGGAAAATTTATATAAAAAAAAAGCAGTTACACAGGTCACAAGTAGATATACATATAGATACTCATTATATATATATATACATATCCGTATATAATCACACACATATATATACATGTATAGGTACACACAAATACATATACATAGGTGTACATAACAACAAATGTACATTGTGTGGTCAAAAGGACCCCGTCTCAGCATGTGCTGGCGTGCTGTTGGTGTAGAAGTGGACGAATTTGATTAAAAGTAAGGAACCACGATCATTGTTGAATTGAGAAAATACAATATATATTTCCACCTCTTTTTGTCCTAATTATTTTTAAACGTAGAATACTAACCCATTGAACGCCGGTTATCCAGACACAATAGAAAATCTATTGTGCCTGACCAATGATATTCTGTATATATAAAGGTAGATACGCCATCCGTGCCTCAAAAACGAACCGCCGAAGAATGCACAGTTTGTACTCTTTTGTTTCGGTAAATGTGTTCGAAATTCGAAATATGTGTATATGTGCTGTCACTGCATTCGGAACACTTTTTTCGATTGTTTTGTGAGCATATCACGAATCCATACTTTTTTACATCATTGTGCCTGACGCTTTAAAGTGTCATTTGCGGTCAAAGGGCTAACATGCATACATGTTATTGTACTGTCAATATCTAAACTTAACTATGTATGAATGGTCTAAAAGGGTACAGAAAGTAAACCTCTGCATATACGTATATGGTTGCAGAATATTGCTCCGCATTCGAAGAGTTTTAATATTCCGTACCATATTTATGATCAGTTATTCACTATTCCACTGTAGTACTAATCACACAGGCATCTGTGGTATCAGTAGCCGAGCGATGAAGCCTGCAATCAGAGCGCGTGAGTTAGATCTTACCTAGGGCTAGCAACAAAGAAACTACTGGGTTTCTTGCTGGATTCTTCCCAGTAGACAACAGTCCGAACCAGTGATACAATCAAATTTGACATTCATAAGTGTTCTTTATGGACTTGAATAAATATATTTTTGATTTTGAAAAGACACAATGAAATGGAATAATTAAAAAATAAATAAAAGTCCGAAGTTACTCGTACCTCAAAACACACGATATGTTGTTATGATGAGTCTACTGAGCTTCGAAAACATAAATAATGATAACAACGTAAAGAGAAGAAAAATAACCAAAATTTTTTAATGTTAGAATTCTTGCAGACAAAAATGTTTCACGCTGTACATAAACTAAACACTCATTTTAAAGTAAATAAAAAACAGAACAGAAAGTTCAGATGATTAATTGAATTGCAAACACGTTTTACTCTGTATAATATAATTTTAAAGTAAATAACAAACAGAATAGAAAGTTTCAGTTAAAAAATCCCGTATTTTCCTGGAAATCTGTCAGTATCCGAGGCGCCTTTTCGTGACAGCGATCCAAAGTCTGATCCAATTGGTGAGTGGACAGCCCTACCTGGAGGCTATTTGTACCTGACCGGGGGTCAGTGCCCCGTATTACGAAGTTGAAACTGGTATGTTGGTATTAAAAAGCGCGACTCCTGACGCTCATGAGGAATTCAGTTCCGTGAGCAGGATTACTGTCGCGTCGGACACTTGTCTACGCAATTTACAGGTCTTCGGGCCTTGTGGCCATCTTATGATCGCTTTTGTATGCCCCTCTCTTTAATTATTTGCTTTTTTTCCGTCACTTTAATATTCCTTTCCTCACCTAACTGTAATTATAATTATGTCATTAAACTATGTCATTAATTTTATGGAGTAAACATGTTCTTAACGCAGTAACAGCTCAATGTATTCATACGCGAACGCGATGCTCGAATATTTTAAAATATCGCTTTAGAAAACAGTTCCACAACCAAAAAACCATCAAAAAACGAGTAACCCGATTCCCTGATAAATGTAGATCAGATTTAATACCGGCGTCCCATCATAGAGCGTGTAATCACTAGATGGGCTGTGGGATCCTCAATTTAATGCCTAACAGCATTCCTTCGTTAATTGTCTCCTTCGTTTCGTCGGGCCGGCGTCTAATCCTTCCCGCTAATGGTTTCATAAAGTCCGGCCGATTCGTCACAATCGCCTCTGTTATTAGTCGATGGCCCTTCCGCGTTGTAATCGGACGGTAATGAAATATGACTGGCGGCTGCCACAGATTATGTACAGATGCGTGACTATTGACGTCAGTGTCATCGATAGATTTGACGACCCATTTGGTGTAATGGTTAATGGTTGAGACGTCGGCTATTACACCAAGGGTTCGGGATCGACCCCGGGCAGTACAAACATTTGTGTGCATGAACATGTCTGTTGGTACTGGTCTGAACGTTTTCTATGTATAAAAAGTTATAGGTAAGTCTGTTTATCCGTTGTTTAGTAGGCTAATGCCTTAAATATGGATACTAAACAACCGATAAACTAAGCATTAGCTTAGATTGGCGATATTTAATTGTCAGTGAATATTTATATTAATTGCACGGGGATTTTTTTATCAGAAAATCTTAGTATGTGATATTTTATACTGGTTTGCTCATGAAAGTAGATCAAAGCTCAAAACACTTTTTCTTAATAATAACGTATACTTTGTATGTATTAAAGTTAAAATGCACAGGTTCAACAACCCTTTCTAGCGATTTTGTACATATTTGTATTAGTTACCTTTATCGACGCGCATAAATGAATGTCTGCAGTGAGTTATTTCAATATCAGCTATCAACACAGCAAATCAAACCGGTCTATTAAAATCTTCCCGTTTGTGCACCGCATAATCTTTGCCCCTCCACCTTTCATTGCGTCCACCGTAATTATATCGCTGAGCGTATGATAGGATTATAAATTAACACAACCAAAAAAGGAGCAGAGGGCGCGCTCGTCGCCGCCCAAACGCTGTACATTACGCGATTTGCATACAAGTTATGCAACGCGATCGAAAGGAAAATCGCATGGGAACCGTTCGCGTGCGTAATTCACTTTCGGTTGACAACCGAGTGATATAAATACGCGCCATTAATGTTACATGGCTAGTGTGGAGACGTACAGGGGAAGTCTATTAGGTGGTAGACTCGGTACTGAGTTGTTTAGGTGGGTTATACCGCAGTACAGATATCGTCCTGAGAAATGGAAGTGTTTCGCATTTCTGTGTTTCGGGATCAGGGCATTGTAGCTAGTAAAATTACCGGGTATAAGAGAACATCTGTTGTCTCGGGTGTCGGGCGCAGTGAAGCATTGGTGGAGAATAATAACTGTCTATCAGTTGTTGGTCTCCATCAAAGCCTGTCATGGTCAGGCGTGTCACTTACCATCAGGTGAGAGTTCTGACCGTCATATACGCTTTTTAACATAAAAAACTGGTTTCTGGATTTACGTCGACCAAGGATTGAGATAATGATATCCACGTTCTTATTAGAGGTCCGCCCGAAAATGGTATTGAGAACCTAATGACTTTACTCCAATTATGGTGTGCTTTGACTAAATGCGACATTGACTTTATTATGGTTTTGCTTTAAATGGAAATGTTTTTTCAACAGAAGCGGTTGCTTGAGTAATTTATTGTGCGTGCATCTAATGGATGGATGTCGCCTATTTATGTTCTTTATTACTAATTTTATTAAGATATATGGTTAGAAAAACTACGCCTTATTTAGCGATAGGCGATGCTTAACGGTCAAGCATTAAAAACCTAATCGGGAAGTGGCCCAGTTTATGTGCGCGTAAAAGGTGCTTAATTTATCCTATTTATACGTTTCTTTCGATTCAGCTTATGGCAGTTCATCATCAACTCATTAAACGTCCCCACCGAGGGGCACGAGCCTACCCGTATAGGGTGATTAGGCCTTAATCGTCTACGCGAGCCCAGTGCGGGTTGGACTACTCCACGCACAACCTTTGAATCTCTTCGCAGGCGTGCGCAGGTTTCCTCACGATGTTTTCCTTCACCGCAAGAGCGTCGGATTACGTACATATATTTTTCGAAAATTCGAAAACACATTGGTATGTGGCGGGATTTGAACCTCAGCCCTCCCGGTAGGAGGGCGACAGTCCACATCATTGAGCCACCGACGCTCTATATATATATATATAGTTCACCACTAGTAATAAGACGTGAGTCTTCCCTCTTTTGCGCCAAAAATCCATGTTGTCTGCTTTTATTTCTTGTGAATATTCATGAATGATGTTATTTTCAGTTGTTATATAAATATGTACTTGCTAAGCGTTGACTAATATATTTATGATCTATCTTTAATTTTTCCAATATTTAAATTCTTTTTTGAAATTTTGCCTTTGTGTTTCATCTATTATCATCTTGTTACCGTGTCATAAATGTGTAACTCTTATTTTGTGTTTTTCTTTTCTTTTTACTAATATTAGATAAAAAATCTCAACGCAGGCGCACTGTATATGATCGCTTTTTGCTTTAAGACCACGTACAGTGCGGTCAGGGCGACTAGCCCAAGGATCGAGTTCCTTGTTCGTGCTTCTTTTTGTACAACGCCATCTTGCGGTCACCGCAGGAAGTTTTGTATGTTACACGGCTCTTAACCCTGTACCTGTACGTGATTGTATTTTAATTTTGCTGAGATGCCAGGAGTGAAATTTATAAATGCTGTTTTAGTTATCATGAGCTATTGCATGATTTTCTTAAGGGTAGAGAACAGAAATAACCGCATTGGGTAGAAATTTGTCGAAATCTTGTACTACTGTTTTCAAGTCATTTTAAATATTTGTATAAATCGGACTCCGATAAATTTAATTAAATCCAAAATTCTCTGAATTTTTGCAATAAAATTTGGTAAAATTCGTAACTACTCGTTATTTTATTTGTGAACAGTCTGTGACACATGTATGTATGTTTATAGCAAATCACTATAATATACGATTAAGAAAACACGCTTGGGTCAATTTGATACCAACGCCAACTTTGAAATTTAATATGACCAAGAAAGGGTTATCCGAAGCAGACAGGTCCTGCGGTTTTTGATATGGTTAACGATTCCCATGTCGTTAGAGGCTTTTTCAACGTAAGCCTTAACTCATGGGTTGGGTTTTTCGACGCGTAATCATGGGAGATAATAACTTTTTCTTTTTGTATCAATTATTTGGATCCGTCCACTTGACCAAAGGAGTTTCGACACCTAATATAAAGAATCTGATATCCTTTATAGGTGTGTAAATGTAATAATGTATGAAACCACTTTCACGTTCCTTCTATTTCCAATATATAAAAAGTTTAATCTTCCGATCGGCCGCTTTATGTCTGGAATATTGAATTACTAAAAAAATAAAAGACATAAGTATGTTTATGTGTTATTTTCATAAAATATGTCGTGCTGAGTGAATATAAAAAAAAACATTTGTTACACCCACTATTACCGGTGACTTTTCACAAGATTTAAGCTGATTGCTTTACACTTAGAAATCAATTGAAGAATTTACTTTTTAAAAAACACTTGGGTGGCAAACCTGTACTAGATTTGATATCTCCCACGGAAGTGATCGATTACAAACTAGGTGCCATAAGTAGAACGCACCAGTTTAACTCCGTCAGATATTAAAAAACATGAAGTGCGTTTTTGATGGTATTTTGAACGGTCTTATATACAGCGTCCAAGATGGCGATGGTTTGGTGTTTTTTGTGAATTGATTTAATCGAGAATTATATTAATAAATGGTTTAATCGTTATTTCTCGTTTTACATATGGAATTGCATATCTATGTATAATATAAGTTATAAAAAATGAAGCTCTAGAATATCAACTCTTGGCATAATGTACGAAGCATCACATTTTAAGTTTAGATCGATAGACAAAAACGTTTCTCACAAGTACATACAAAAAATGTTTTTAATAAATAAACGCAATATTGTAGGCAAAGGCGGCGTCCTCGCACAGCCAGGATTCCCAAACTGCATTACCATGGGTAGACTTGGCTGTAACTCACCACGTGGGCCAATGCGGTTTTAATAAAATAATAATACGAGCTCCTTGCTTAAATTATGGTTAAATAGCGCTGATTGAAATTTCGCGGATAATTTTATTACGTAGGTATTTCTATAAGTACACTATAATCATTAGCTACCCCCCCCAATTTGTGCGAACATAAATCACAGCAGCCTTCAGCACTGATATCCGAGATCAATCTGCGCGTTGATCAAACTTTAATTGCGCGCGCCGGCGCATGCGTGCGCGCCGGTCACGCGCCGCTCCCGTCTCTGATACGAAACCCGATTTGGGTGTCGTTATGTGTTTACACTTCTGTTGCCTGACTGTTGTTTACTAGACGGAAGGTGCTGAAGTTTGCTTGTGGGGAGAGCCATGCTGTGACTCCATGTGTTAAATAATAATAATTAATTATTTAATTAATATCCAGTGACACAGCACATTCACACAGCGCCATCTAGCCCCAAGTTAAGCGTGAAGCCTGTATTATGAGTACTAAAACACGGATAAACATACTTATATATATTTTTGTAATTGCATATATATTATACATTGAAAATACCAAGACCATTACAGTTAGACATGTTCATGCACACTTTAGTACCGGCCGGGAATTGAACCCTTGGTGTAGAAGCCGACGTCTCCACCATTGCACCCCATGGGTCGTCGTCGTCATGAGTTCATGCAGCAATGGATCGGCTCTACTGGGAGTATCACGTAACCTCAGAAGACCGGCCATTTTCTGCGAAATGTTTCGTCGCTAAGCCGCCTCGGTAAAAATAGGGGTGGTGACAAATATATTATACTAGCTTTTGCCCGCGGCTTCGCTCGCATTAAATTCGGGATCACACGGTACTTACATTTAGCACTATACATAGGATTTCCCCTCCCTCCAACTTTAAAGGTTTCGGGGTCAATTTTTTTAGCAAAAAATATGTTATAGTGAGCTAACCTTAAAAGATAGACATATGCTGTCGCGAACTTTTTTGTAGACCTTTAATACGAGAAAGATTTATACATGACTTTTGTGAAACTTTAACCGTTTACTCAGCGTACGCAGCGGAAGCTCCAAGTATGAAAAAATACCCCCGATTTGAAACATTCGTCATTGCTGCTCCGCTTCTATTACTCGTAGCGTGATGATATATAGCCTATAGCCTTCCTCGATAAATAAGCTATCTAACACTGAAAGATTTTTTCAAATCGAACCAGTAGTTCCTGAGATTAGCGCGTTCAAACAAACAAACAAACTCTTCAGCTTTATATATTAGTATAGATTTTTTTGTCACCGCATGGTATAATGTAGTGACATATAAATATATCAAGTATTAATGTATGATCCAACTGTTCATTGAGGTCACTTTATTCGAGCATTACAAGCTCAATTACCTGCGCACGCGCAACTCAGAGCTGCCGTTTGTGCCGATCGTGCGTTAAATCGATAAGAGGCCGGACAATTATTTTTTATATCTACACTGTTATTATCCTTGAAAATGGTATGGAGGTCCGATATTTTAATATTGTTGCTTCGATTTTTCATATTCGGCGTGACGTCAAGGCTGTTAAGGTATATTGTTAGTACGTTATTGAATGATGCACTGAGTAGCAGTTAGGAGATATTAGTATCTGAAAGCAGACCAATTATGAAATAAAAATGATTTAAGATTTTTTTTTCTAACTGCCTACTGAGGCTGGCTGCAAATGACTTTTACAGGTTCATCGCGCAATCGGCGAGCTCAGATGACTGTGAAACATAAATAATGTTTTTGAATTAAACACTATGTATTAAGATCGTTAGAGCGTCTGTCGGTGGCTCATTGGTGTGCAATAAAGAATTGTGAATTGTGACCATAGATTTCCCAATACAGGAGATAGGGCAAGCCGCGTTTTTAAGTGCGACAAATGTAAGCTCAACGAACATACACTGGCTGCCAGTTTACGCTCTGTGAGACGAGTCAAGACGCACGAATATAAGAAGAAATTACCGTTTTTTTTTCCAAATACCATCCTGTGCAATTGTAACATGCCATCATCGCAAGGAATCAGTAAATTTACCAAGAAATATAATAACTTTTCACAGGTAAGAACCGAAAAGAAATTGCGACACTGGGACTGCCTATAAACTTGGCGGCTTGTCCAGTCTAATTGTATATTCGGATGTCTGTGGTGTAGACTGTTAGCTTTCCGATCTGGGGGCGCAGGTACAAATCCCGCCACGTACCAATGTATCAACGATGGCACGACACTCTTACGGTAAAGGAAAGCATCATGAAGAAACCTGCGCATGCCTGTATGGAGATTCAAAGGTTGTGCGTGAAGTCAGCCAACCTGCGATATACACCCTCTACGGGCAGGTTCGTGCTCAGTGACAATGTTAAATGAGCTGATGATGATTATGATGAAGACTTCGTTTGTACCTTATCTATTACCAATGAATACTTGGTTATCCTTCAAATTTAAATTGATCTGACGTGAAATCCTATCTGGATAGTTTTTAAGCAACAGTAACTTGAGTTACTAAACCAAACACCAAATACTTTTTCTCCAAACCTTTCGTGAAAGATAAACCGACCCCTTTTTTGTTTTGCCCCGTTTTTACCCCGTCACGTTCGGGTACCACCATTTGGGATCACGATTGTCCACTATTTGTCGGTATATACATTGCATGAGACCATTACAACTAAACCACGGTCACGATGCTTCTAAAAAAATCCTATGACAAGTGTGTTCGTGGGGCCTGACTACCCTGAGCAAGTCTTCAGTTCAAATGATAACACCATAATGTTGACTTGTTATTTGTGTTGTGAAGACTTGTTCTTTAAAAATTAGACATGTTAACTAATTGTGATAATATCCAATTATCAACCTATTTTCGAGCATGCCTTTTCGTGCAAAAGCATAGCTCTCCTATCCTTAAAATCAAAGTGTTAGTTGAAAAAGAATTCAAATTGTAAGTAAAACTCGCCTTTGTTTTAAAAGGATTAAGGTTCCTCTCCATTTTTGCCAAATATCCCGTCTCTACGCTAGACTCAACTCATTAACAAATCCTTCAGTCTGTAGGGCTAGCATAAGACTATATGTTATTGTAAATGTTTGATGATGTCTAAGCGTTTCTATATATAATACATATGTATTTACTAAAAAAATAATGTTTTACCGTTGTTTAGTTCCGGGCTAGATAGCGGGCGAGAGTAATGGTTGAGACGTCCGCTCTTACACCAAGGGTTCCAAGTTCCATCCCCGGGCTGGGTAGGGACTAGATGGCGTTGTGTGTATGTCAATAATATTGATTTTTATTTATACTATTAATGAATAAATTGTTAACTTAAAACAACAAGCTTGACAAGGTAATGGGGCCGAAACGTCAGCAAAGAAACAAATATCCAACAGTAAATCAATGTCCCCCTGTCGGGGAGCGTCGGCGGGAGCGTGTCCAAATCTGGGAACGTCACATTTTTTACCGCGCCTCGTAAAATGAAGCCTTGATTGTATCCCGCCGGAAACAATGGGAGGGTTCCTTACAGGGATAAACAAGAAACAAACAAATACGCAAGTCGTTAAAAATAATTCATTTAATTTTCTTTATTATATAAAAAATTTTTGGTGATAATGGTCTTAATCAATGATGTAAAAAGTATAGATTCGTGATATACTCACAAAACAATCGAAAAAAGTGTTCCGAATGCAGCGACATCACACATACACATATTTCGAATGAGCGTACATTTACCTAAACAAAAGTTTACAAACTGTATTCTGCACGGAAAGCGTATCTACCTTTATATATACAGAATATCATTGGTCCTAATTTACTGAGCTATTTGAGTGTTTATAAATATTTGTACATATAAAATATTTATTCAAGTCATTGTTCAAAGGAGGCTGTACTGTTGAGTTTTCTTGGGTGCTTCTTTCTCAACAGGCCAAAAAGCGCTATATTTTTCAAGTATCAAAATTAATTTTTGTGTTTACTTTGGTATTTTAAATGTTTTTGTAAGCTTAATTTGAATTGTATTTGAACTTGACTTTGACTATGGCCAAGCCAATTATTTTGGGTAAATACCCTGAATCCTTTTCATAGAAATACTTTAAAGAGAATACTTCTCCTTCTTCAGGTAGAGATGAAAATGATAATATAATCTGAATCACTCTAATACGTTGATGTAAATTCAGTCCTGATGATTTGCGGGCAGGGAATGCTCAGGATATATTAGGATGGGATAGGACATATATATATATAGGATTCATTGGCGCTCTGAGGAATACTAATAAGGAGTTTCTGGACATACTGCATCGGTTTTGTATAGTTTAATGAGAATTTACCAAAGGAACCCTAAAAAGGGTAAACAAACGCCACTCGGAGCCCCATTTATTTTTTACCTTCACCCGTACCTAATGACGTCCGCACAGATAGTAATAGAATTCGAGATTAACGCTATGAGTGCAAGTGTAGAATCAAGAGACACTGTTCTTTTGGAAGTCCTTTAAAATACTTTATAAAGAACACTTTAAAATATTCACTCATATTCACACAACGCCATCTAGCCCCAAGTTATCCGTGAGGCTAGTTTTACGAGTATACACACAGGTAACATACTTATATACATTTTATTGTAAATACATACACATTGTAATGGTCTGAGTATTTTCTATGTATAATATGTATGTATTTACAAAAAAATACTTATATAAGTATGTTTATCAGTTGTTTAGTACCATTATACAGGCTTTACGCTTAACTTGGGGCGCTGTGAGAATGTCATTGGATATTTATTTATTATACGTAGAAAACACTCAGAAAATTTATATAAGTATGTTTGTCCGTTGTTTAGTACCTATAATACAGGCTTAACGCTTTACTTGGGGCTAGATGGCGCTGTGCTAATGTCAGTGCATACTATTTTATTTATAGGCACCATGATCTTCCAGATCATCTTCCATGAGACGGCAGATTATTTCACAAATTAATTATTTCCTTAACTATTTCGTACTGTACTAAATAATTAGGACACACATATATACAAAATCATAAAAAAAAATAGTTTTTGTACAAGCATGTAGCTTGTACAAAAACAATACAACAAAATAATTTTTTAAAATGACACTCGAAGGCGTATCGCCTGACTGATGGCTTCTAATGGATGCCTGACGTTGATTCAATAAAGACCCTTAATTACGCCCAAATGCAGAGGTCGGTGAAATGAGATACGTGGTAATTATTTGTGTCTCGGGCTCGGAACTGAGCAATTAGTGTTATCATTTTAAAAACTTTCTCGGGCTGCGGAGGTGGGGTTGTCTATATGCGCTAAATATATTGACTTTATGCTGGCTATTGTATTTGCTTGCCCTGCTTGTGTTTGGTCTGCATTATCATTCTGGATCTTTGACTTACAATATAATAACATTATTAATAAATGTATATTTAATAATGCATTAATTATTTATACAATATAATTAAATTAATAAAATTCATCCATTATTTCCATCCTTTTATTATTATTATTTTATTATTAGGAGCGTCGGTGGCTCAATGGTGTGGACTGTCGCCTTCCTACCAGGAGGGCTGAGGTTCAAATCCCGACACGTACCAATGTGTTTTCAAATTTTCGAAAAATATATATACGTTATCCGACACTCTTTCGGTGAAGGAAAACATCGTGAGGAAACCTTCATGCACGCCTGCGAAGAGATTCGAAGGTTGTGTGTGAAGTCGTCCAATCCGCACTGGGCCCGCGTGGACGACTAAGGCCTAATCACCCTATACGGGTAGGCTCGTGCCCTTCGGTGGGGACGTTTAATGAGCTGATAATGATGATCCATTATTTCCAAACGGACGTAGTTTGCTGGCAAAGCTAGTAATAAGTTTAACATTCACTCTTACGGCACCTTACTTACAGCTTTTTGTTGTTATAGTAAATTTTAAAAAGTGGTACTAAGCCTCTGTTTAAATATTATTACGACAAATTAACAAAAAGACCTAAACCTGTTTTTTCATGTTGAAATTAGCATTTTTAAATCAAACCTTCGATCTTTCTTCAGAAAAAGCTTCCATAGTTTGGATATTTAAAAAACTCCTGTCAGAATCCTGCTCATTCATCAGGACCACGGGCAGTCTCATTATCAATAATCGATCCGTCCAAGGTCAACGGACACGCTTCATCCAACAACAAAACGCTCAAGAACATGCGCGGGCGCACGCATCGTTAGCGCATTCGATTATAAATTTTTACGCGATATGCAGCGAATCGAATAGGTGATATTTTGCAATATTTACGGCATTGGAAATGTAATAGGTCATATTACGTCTATTTGTTTTTTAAAATAAAAACAAACGTGTCCATTACTTTAAATGTTGGATTAAAATATTCCCAATGCCATTCATTATTACGGAGTTTCGGGCAGTAACGCACTGAACTGGTCCGAATTAGTGGTCCGCTAGGACCTTGCCATATATAACAAGGCCCTAGCGGGTTTTCCTGCCGGAAGCACCGTGGTGCAGCAGCACGTGGCAAGAGTCCATGACCGTCGTCCTAGTAGTGTAGGCCTAAAGGGAGGATTATAGAAATAGGTACCTCTAAAAGGTTAAACAAGAGATCGCGGCTACCTGTTCTCTTCTGAATATTTGGTTTTATGTTACGCAGTGAAGAGAACGGTCAGGACCCTCACCTAAGGTTAGTGATACGCCTGACCATGACAGCATTTTCATCCCGAAACACAAAAGGGCATTCCACTCTTATTTCACGGGACGATATCTGGCACACATCTAAGTAGACGACTCATTATCGAGTCTAGCTAAATAAGTTGTGCCCTCAAGCCACCTTTTTGTAATTGTATTTTAATCTTCCTTCAGGACACCCACGGCGACATACATATAAAAACAGTTGATAATAAACCTGAAACATCACCTCAATTATCATGCGTAATGTTGAAAGTCAATGACATCAAACAATGTAAATTGAAAGTACAATAACCGATTCGTTATTTTGGACTTAGCTGATTTTACAACCAGCGTTTCTAAAGCTGTATAACAATAAAGTTTATAGCCACAGATTAATGTTAAATAATTAAAGCTATGAATATAGAAAGCAATAGATATTATTTAAGCGAAAGTTTTTATGCATGTTACGTATTTATTACTGGTAGATAATAACCAAGGCATAAACTCAGGGTAAAATTTAATTATAAAGATCAATTCTTGGTTAAGCATAGGATATATAATTTGGTATCTCATAACATCCTGAAAACTTCGTATTCACATTTATACTTTTTTATTTTCTTTACGTTTTGTAAATTTACACTTACCAAAGTCACAGAAGACTAACGTCTAAATGCCAATTAAAACTACTCAAAAACTCGTTTCTTACCTTTACGAATATCGAATCGATTAAAAATTTGCTAATCGGTTGCAACACAATCGATCAAATTGAAAAATGGTTTCCCATCCCTCTAAGCGAACAAAATAAAAACACGTTTCCGTCAGTGTGATGGTTGAATTTTCGGCAACGTTTTAACATTTTAAGGGAACTCTTGTTCGTTTTGCCCATGTTCGGGGCTACCGGAATGATGGGTGTCCGACATAAGACCGTACTGTTACTGTTTTCGTTTTTGACGCGTACCTTTTACATAAGGCAGTGTTTCTGAGAAATATGCTGATAATTAAATGTTTTGTACGGCGCAAGAAATGGTGCAATGAGATTGGAGTATTGATTAGATTTTTTAAAGTCGTGTTCTCGTATTTATTATAGCTCCGTGGACTAGTTACAACGTAAGATTTACATCACTGCGAGACCCGAAAAGTCACTTTATGAAAAATTTCCGAGTTTCGTTAGTACATTGCAGGCTGTATAACCTTATTGTCCGAAAAGGAGATGATTCCGTGCTGTTGTTGAGAGAAGCACGTTAAGCTGTCGGTCCCGGCTGTAAACTTAGGACTATAAAGTCTAAGTCAAATCCATTTATTTCAAATTAGGCACTTACGAACGTCAAAAAATATACAAAAATACAATAAAAAATAATTAAAATACTAAAGTAAAAATATGAATTTTGATGCTTTGAAAAAAAAGCGTTTCAGAGGTTTGGCCTGTTGATTTGATAGTCGTTAACACACACCAAACATTGGGCCGCGTGTGGGTTAAAGCCTAATCTCCTCATAGCTACGCTACGCTGGAAGGCCTGTGCCCTGCAGCGGGCTGTTATATGCTGATGATTATTTATCATGACCGTAAGGTCTCCGTTTACGTAGTTTGTTGTTTGGTTTGTTCCCTGCTACATCGTCATTCGACCAAATTCGGACCAGTTTATCCATATAAGGTATCAATCACCACATATTAACATACAAACAAGGCACTAAGTTCGGGGAATCTCCGAATGATGTCACTTTTGTGTCGACTAATTAATCACTGAAGGTTCGGTCGCTGAACTCTTCGAGATTCGGACGAGAATTAGACATAGGGTTGCCAGTTCATAATTTTTATTTATTTTATAAAATTATTAACCGTTAATTATTATAATATTAACACGTTTTTATATGAATTTAAAACTTTGTTATCTAAGGTCCTACTAGGCACGAACCTTCACCCACAGCTATTCGTTGTTATTTAATATTAAGTCACTAATACCTAGATAAACAATTATTTATTTAAGCACTAATAGCACAAAATCGGATGCTACACATTGATTAAGTCTCTCCTATAGAAAACAATTCGTATCAAGCGTTTGTATTAATATATATGTGATTATAAATACGTATTGGTTCATACGCACAGCGTACAACAATACATACTTATAAAAAAATATCTACTGACATTCACACAGCGCCATCTAGGCCCAAGTTAATTGTAAACTTGTATTACGAGTACTAAACAACTGACAATCATACTTAAATACTTTTTTAAAAATACATACCTATTATACATAGAAAACACCCGGACCAATACTTGTAACAATATTCGTGTTAAAATGGTTACTTTATTCTATTATTAGTTACTTTATCCATCTTAAAAAGAGTAGTAGCTTTGTACCTTTCCTAAAAGTATACTAATTTAATGACCCGCCCATATTGTCAACACATTCTAGACCCCCAGCCCTTTCGACACTCCTATGTAATTACATATCGCGCGTTTTTTAATTGCGACACCGACTGTACACGCAACACAGGCGTAACTTAGCGAGCTTTCTCCTTTATTCAATTGCAATAAGACTCAAAACTGAAATACTCATGGGGCTAATCTTATTTTGTAAGCGATAGTATCTTTTGTTTCTATTGCTGGTGCGCAGTCAGTACTCCTATCTCGTTGTCGATCTGTTTGTCACTGCCGTCTTCAGGCTGGCATTTTAAACGGTGTGTTTTATGTTTTGTCCGCCTTGAGTAATGCTGACGGAATGTTAGCTAATACATATTTTGTGTCTTTTAATTAATAGCACAGGTAGATTTACGTGTGTACCTTATGATCTAAGATGGACTGAGTGGGCTATATCCCGTTTTTTTATTATATACCAGTGCATTGTTCCAGTATGAAGGATAAGCCTATTAAAACAGTGTCTAAGTTAAAGAACTTAGACACTGTTTTAAGATGGTTAAAGAACCATCTTAACGACGTATAAGCAAGCATATTTTAATAAAAGGACCGTTGAATTGGCAGCCAGGACAGGCAGCTCAAAGAACTAAATCATCATACCATTAGTCATTTTGGTCATTCTTCCGGAAATGTTGACCCTTCAAAGTGAGAAAATTCGCCCAAGATACGCACGACTTCCTGGCTAAGCAGCGGACTTTGCTCAAAAAAATACAATATGGTGGGAGTTACACAAACTTATTTGGGTTTGACCTGGCAACTACAAGCCGGGTTGCCATTTCTCTATAATTTGTCGACAAGTATAAACCACACAAAAACCCAAATTTTAAAGCCCATACACAGTCAGTTATAAAAAGTTTAAAATGACGTATATTTAAACCTGGCCCTTTAACTTGGAAAAATCCGTGTAAATACTTTACTACAAGTCCGTGACGTGTAAACTCATAAACATTAATACCACGAACACAATCCCTATGAAGGTCTCAATGTGAAATTGCGTTTCACAACACTGGACATATTATCTATTATTTATAGTGCACGAAAACAATGTATAGGCATGGCGGAACAAGGACCGCGTCGTTTTCTCAATTTCGCTGTCCGACTGACGCAACCACCACCAAATGTCAATCTGCGCGTGCGCACGTGTGCCCGGGATGATTGATTGTGCGCTGTCTATGGTTTTTTAATGCAAGTTCTCGTTTAGAAACACTAGCAAAATGTTTTATAACATACGGTAACGTGCTCACGAATTTGTTAAGACCTCATTTTAATTGGCACGTATAACGAACGAACAACTGTATGTATCTTCTTTTTAATTTGTATTTGTGGATGAAAAAGAAAAGCATTAGTTTGTTTTAAACATATTACCTTCAGTGATTGCGTGAAAGTCAAGAAATAAAAGACTTTAGGGAGATGGATGTTTTTATTATTATATGCAGCCATGGATTTAAAGTTTAATTACTCTATGTTGTTCAATTAAGTTTGTCAATTGACAACGTTTGGTTTTTACAACGCTTCAACCTATCGTAGTCTAACCCTAATTGTAATTGTCTATACCGTGTTACTTAATAATTATGCTTTTACAACACTATAGCCTATTGTAGTCCAACGTTGGGCATACGTCTATATCATTTTAGGTCCTTTCTAAATGCTTATGAAATTATTAGAAAAGTTTGATCAGTCCAACTTTATCATAACCGAAAATGTGCAGTACCTACGCATCGTAATGTACGGGCTATGTTAGCGGTTTTCCTACGCGATTAGATCCGAAATGAGGATATCCGTAGGAGAACTAGGGTGACCGATATAACCCATAGGATAATCAAGTTGAAGTGGCAGTGGGCAGGGCACTTAGTGCGTAGAACCGATGGCCGATGGGGTGAAAAGGTTCTCAAGTGGCGTCCACGTACCGAAAATCGAAGCGAACGCCGACCCTCAACCAGATGGACTTATGACATGGGTGTCATATGCAAGGGATCGGCCCGCGTGGAAATCATTAGGGGAGGTCTTTGTTCAGCAGTGGACATATTAGGCTGTAATGATGATGATGACGCGTCCTAAATTAAAATGAGACTAATGCTAAAGCGCTTAGATAACCGTTATCCTAAACCATTGCTATATCCGAACATGAATTTAACAAATAAGAAATCATGTTAATCGCAACATGGCGGGCGTGCCAGACGCGCCGGCGCTTGCGCAACTGCCAAAACTAACAACCGTACAACACTTGATTGATTAAAAAGTTCGCTATTGTTTTAGTTTACAAAGGCTGAATGTAATTATGCGAATTATGCGGGCCGCGGTCGACCTGCGAAATGTCAGATACCATTTTTGTAGTAACAAGCGATTGTGTTGCGATTGCGTCTTGCACGCAATCTCTTGCAATAACTGTTTTTTTTTATTTTGCATATTGTTGGTGTGTGCATTTCTCACCAGTTTTCTTGATTTATGGGTTGAGCGAGAGATTTCTAATTTTCACTTTATCTGTGTTGTTGGGTTTATGTTGCGTTGATCTGTTATTTCGTTTGTTAATTTTTTGTTATTTATACTTGCATTAATAGGACGGAATATTTGGTAAAATAATAAAATAAATATTGTGACAAAGCACTATAACTATTACTATTGCAGAAATATTTTATATATTAATGAAAGTAAATCTTCAACCTTATACTTAAATGTTACGGCCACTTATGACATCCTGTGACTCGAAAATCTCAAGAACAAATTTTGGTGTAAAAGGGTGTCAAGCGTTTAGTTTTTCGTGTTTTAAAATTATGTTAAATCACCATATAATATTACTTTCAATTTAAGCATACACAGGTCCCTTAAAATTTAGGAGACTTATGTCCAACAGTGGACTGCGTAAGGTTGAAGAGAGAAGGGGTCCATTAGAAGATTTTCCTTTAAAGCATATATAGAACGAATATCCCCAAAATCTTAGGAAGTATTTTCATCATTCTTAACTCAGCTGTCATCGTTCGACCCACGATATTTATCGGTACAAACAACGTTATTTATCAGGTTCCGTTACTCCGTAGTTCAAGTTAAAGGCGATATGTTATTACCCGCTTAAGACGTCTGCTCTCTGGAGACAAATTACACGGAATTACGCAAGACAAACAGCTGTCGGCGTTTAATTGGGTATCGCTTGTTTCAGTATTGGTAATTTTGGGTGGACCCGTTGTGAAATTGAGAGGAAATTTAAAAGGAATCGACAAGCTCTATACAGGAAAATAAACGTTTCATTGCTCAGTTACGTAATAATGCGGACATTAAAATAATAAAAGAGTTTAGGTTTAAACATGGTGCTTCAATAGCAGTGAAAAAAATTAAACGAGTCTTTCCGTGAGTGTGTGTGTATGATATTAGTTTATTTAATGAGACAAAAAAATAGGATTTATAGGCCTGAAGTTGTAAAGAGAATCTTACGATTAGACCTCGGAGTATTATATTAAATAGTCAACCAAAAAAGGAGAAGCAACATACACACATATATTGCTTCCCCTTTTTTGGTTGTGTCTTAGCCAATGATGTAAAAAGTATAGATTCGAGATATGCTCACAAAACAATAAAAAAAAAGTTCCGAATGCACACATACGCATATTTCGAATGAGCGTACATTTATAATCAAAGAGCCTACAACTGCATTCTCTTTGGTGGTTCGTTTTTGAGGCACGGGTGGCGTATCTACCTCAATATATACAGAATATAATTGGTTTTAGCATAATGAATGCTCAAAATGGTATGCATGTGTGTATAAATTAGTTATACATATATATGACCGCTTATTAAATCCGAATTAATAGTTTAAACATCCTAAAATGTATATTTTGTTTGTTTCAGGTATATTACTCGTGCAGGACCCTAGCAAATGGCATGAAGTCTTCAAAATCAATGTAATATCACTTATGGAGCATGGGTACTATAGGCGACAATAAGCATTTATTAAAAAGATAGAAAGTAGTTAGACAAAATTCCTAAGGTGACCTCCCCTATTTCTATGACATTTCCTCCCCATTTATAATAAATAAATAAATATCCACATACATTTATACAGTGCTATAAAGCCCCAAACTAAGCATTAGCCTGTAATATGGGTTCTAAATAATGGCTTTATATACTTATATACTTTTTTGTAAATACATACATATTATACATAGAAACACCCAGACCATTACAATCACTTATATTCAAGCACACAAATGTTTGTACTGCCCGGGGATCGCACCCGTCCCCCTTGGTGTAGTAGTTAACGTCGCAACCCTTACACCAGATGAGTCGTCAAATACATACATTTCTAATACATTTGCGACAACAACTACACTGAAAAAATAAGCAACATCCGGTGGGCAGTCAACTTGATTGCTGTATAACTTCATATAAATAACACCAATTATTCTTCGTTCAAATATTTGTTATCGAATCTCCAACTGGCACCGATAAATGTTTTGTGCTTGATTGTTTAATCGAATATAGGATATAGGTCTTGTTCATTTTGCCTAGATATCCCGGTCCTCCGCTTTTCTTATTCAGCATCCACCAGCGACCTTTCACAAATTGTCGGTACCTCGGGCCGTAGGGCGTCTAACGCTAGGCTTGCCAAGGCGCGGCCTCCAATAATAAAACAATTATCACAACAGAATATAAATTTTATATTATTTGTTATCAATTGTACCACTTTTCAATCGGCCCGACCATATCGCGTGTAGCAAGCGAACAGTGCAATTACTATTCTTACAGATCCAATTGTCATAACTGGCTAATAATCTGTTTGACGTTAATCTTATCGGATCCGAGCAGGATTGAATAGGGTTAGCACGGTTGTATCATTTGTTAAATGTAGATAAACATTGAAATCTTGTTACATCATTTGACGACTTAGGCAAAAAAACACCCTGAGTGCTTTAACTTCAGCCTTTAGTAATTTACTGCTGGACATAGCTGCCCTTTTTTAAGGGCTCGGTATTCTACTAGCATTAATCCGTAACGATAGACAGCTATCACCAGCCAAGATGTTACGGGAACATTTAAATGTAGTAATGGTTGTTCCTAAATGGAGGTAAAAAGTATAGGTACTTACTTAACCGCTAAGGGCGTGCGTTGCCGGCCTTTTAAGAAAGAGTACGCTCTTTTCTTGAAGGTTTGCAGGTCGAATCTGTCCGGAAAAACCGCATGCGGCAACTCATTCCACAATTTTGTGGTGCGGGGCAGAAAGTTTCTGTTAAAACGCACTGTAGTGCTTTGCCAACTGTCAAGGTGGTGGGGGTGGTAGAGTTGCCGCGTTGAGTTTTTATGTAACGACCGCCTTATTGACAAGCGATGTCGATAACTTAATGTGCTCTCTCAATCTTATAATTCATCCTGCAATGTCCAATCTCAACAAACAAATATCGCACTAAATGTTTTGCACTGGTCTCCACGACCCCGGACCAGGCGGCAATATAAACTCAAAGCTCTGAACATACAGGCGTATCCATTAGTGCGGATCTCTTAAATAAACTTGTCTTCCACAATAGTTAACTTATTTTTTTTCAAAATATCCATTCCAGAAATAAGTCACCTCAAAACAGGTTTACCTACTTCAGGGAAATGTGAATAATGTCGAAATATGCGAAATTCAAGCTTATCATGTACATTTATTGGTTTTAAATGAAATAAATAATATTAGACTTGTTGAATTTTCTTAACCATTGGAACCGGAACTCAAAAAACCACAAGACCACATGGCTCGAAATCACCTTGTATCTTCATAGTTTACTAAGATCTTTTACAAACCCAACCCTTAGTCTAGTTATGTCGTCCAAGTATATAAAAAAAAAACAAGACCACAAAAGCAGTTCTTATGAGGGTTTAATTTATAGAAGTAATACGAGTTAACTTAAAACAAGATGACATCCTTATTTCTATCTAACGGAGCTGCCAGACGCTAAACACTGCTAAACGACAGCCCGATAGACTGTAAACAATAATTATACTTAGCATAACGACGTTTAATATTCGTACTTACAAAGTGGTATCTTTTATTTTTTATACAGATAAAAACAACACTTACATGTTAAGTGCTACTTTTTATCTTATTCATACTAGTCTTTGCTGTGTTAATTTGGGATGATTACAGATTTAACGATGATGGACAAAAAGTAGGAGAACATAATATATTTAGTGTATCAAGTATAAAAAAATATTTTAATATCTTTTTAACTTCATTCTGTTCACCATCTGTAAAGCGTGAATTTGCGCCATATAGTTTTCGCAAATGGTGGAGATTTATGTCAAACAGTGAACTGCGATAGGTTGAAGAAGGGTAGAAAAAATGATGTTGCCAATCATTATCATATTATAGTCCCCACGGAGGGGCACGAGCCTATCTTTATAGGCTGTATATGTACAGGCCTTAGTCGTCACGCGGCGCAGTGTGAACCTTTGAATCTTTGTCTGGGCAGATTTTACTCACGGATACCCGTGCATATAATTTCGAAAATTACGAATATACTGTGGTACTTGGCGGGATTTAAACTTGCACCCTTCAGATCGGAGGGCAACAGTCCACACCCGCTTTAGTTATTTTGATTAAATATTAATATAAGGTCACCGCGTCGCAAAACACAATATTCCCGTCGCAGTGAAATCTCGGAACGGGCTTTCCTACTTTATTTTAGCATCTACAAGTCGTAAAGCAGCTTTGCAACCGCCATTATCAGGCCTGCATTGTCTGATAATGCAAAAACCGGCCGGCGACATTCTAGCAAAATGCAAATTCGAAGTGAAAGTGCGCCATTTTGAGTTCATACAATAATTGCGCCGTGTTACGGACGTACACGTATATCGCGAAAAACAAGGGGTCTACTGTTGTATCCGACTGTACGACCTTTTGCTGATTAAAGACACGACAGCTCAAAATCTGTATCTTCCATTTAATCCATGCCAAAATATAAAGCTTTACTTTTTGCAGATTTTAAGCATGAGTAATATTTCCAAAACCTCGTGATGAACTATTTTGTAATGGGTCAATAATGTTGCCGGTCACACATGTGTGGCCTATTCTAATACAATTGTCACAGTTGCATAAGGCTCCGAGACAGCCATAAACGTATGATGATGACATGAAGACATACCAAATGTTGCTGACAAGCGTGTTGGCTAATTTACTATGCGAAACATCCAACGGTAATTGTTACTATAAATTGACTGAAAGATTTGCTTTATCTGTGCAATCTTTTTGATAGTATCGAAGGCGGGAAATTTAAATGTACAACTACAGAGCCCCGATTCCGCTAATTCAAAATACGCTAATATTATCGTTACTGAGTCTTAATAGTAAAATTTTGCATTGATTCGTTCGTTTCTATGGTATATTTTAATTGGTTACACCATTAGACATTTCATTTTTCTATACAATTACATTTAAAACCATTTACATTAAAGTTGTGCCGGAATACCAAATTTACAGTAAAATTGTAATGTATCGTAATATCAAGTAAAGTGAAACTAGCCATACTATACAGTGGTAATTAGAAATACTAGTTCAATAATAAGGTGTAAGATGTTCATTTCAAACATGGCAGCCGAATAATATCTTCAAATTTATTGAACGATATAGCTTCTAATCGCATAATGCATGCCAGTGCAAAGCGCCGCCAGCCTGCGGGGAGCCCATCATAATTTTGATTTCGTTTGTAATCCATTGTAATATTGTAATTATTATGTAACGCCGGTGTCGGCCCGTCACTTGAATTAAATATAAAACTTAGAGGCGTGATTGCCGTCACTATACTCGTACTAATATTAATCACAGTGATTTATGGAGTCAACTTTGCTCAGATAAGATATAATTAGATTCAAATATTGAGAAAGATACAGAATAAAATATTTTTATCTTTAAGTAACTCCAATTCTCAAATATTAATGGTTTCCTAAACGTATTAAGAAATTAAAAGTTGGATGATATTTATTTTGAAAAAGTTCTTTAGATATACAGAGGTGAACACGAAATAAATATTTTTTCTTTCTTCTTTCAAATAATTGAATCTATCGTAATGATTTGAACAAGACATTTTCGCGTAAATATTTTGCACACACAAGTTATTGATCATTACAGCGGAGCGAGTATTTTTTTGCCTGGTGCTCGCAAAACAAAATCACGTGACAAAAAAACTCGTGCCACCCAACACTTTAATCGATAAAGGCGAGTATCGATGTATCACAGCAAGTCGATTTGTCAACTCGACGCCATCGCATTGTCGGCCGACTGCATGACTGCATCGATCAGAATTAATTAGCGGTCGATTGTCGAGATTTATCTGCCGGTGAAAATTACCTACCAGTGTACTGGCTCCGATTGTGGATCAATCAATGTTGCGACGCGGTCGTTAATCGATACGCGTCATCGTTGAAATAAAACTATCTGTAGAGCAGCACTGGCACTTTGTATTGGTTATCTTATTTTTTTTTATGCGTACTAGAGTGTCATCATTTGTTGTAACGATCAAAAATATGTTTTTAAAGATTAATATAATAAGCTTATAATTTTTAATTTTAGTGTTTACACTATAATTTCATTTTTTCCTATTGATTCGCTGTCATAATTTGGGATTGTAAATAAAGTCTCCTTCGTTTCCTTTTCTCTGTCCTAGGATTGCAATGAAAATGTTTGCCAAATATCTGTATTTATTTTACCACCTGTGTCTAGCAAATAAATGATTGATTGCCTTTTGTGAAAAGGCACTCCATTGCACGGGTACATATTTTGCAGTTGCCTAATGTTTTTAAATATTTTTAAAGATCAATGCACTACGTAATAAATAAAACATCCATATACAAAAACGGGATTTTTATGAACAAATATCGAACCTTCTAAGTTGTCGATTTTTAAAGTTAGATAATTTCAATATAATTTTTCATAGCCCTGTTTTAAGATGACCTAATGAGATTGAGCATCGAACATAATCATTGTTACTAATTAGTTACATGAGTGGCTGCCGTCTACACAAAAAAACATTAAACATATCGGCGGAAATGGTTAAATACCTCATATCCAATTCCGTGATGCGGGCGCGCTATTAAAAAGAATTCGATCGTATAATCTGTGGTTAATCATATGGTCGGATCGCGGCGCTAAACTCGCGCAATCCGATTGGTCGATACGAGCGCATGCGCATTTGTGCGATTTAAACGCTCGCAGAATTTGATCGCACGCCGCACTGAAATGATATTAGAAAATAATTAATGATTCTATACGGTGGAGCTAACGTGAGCCGGTCTCTGATTGTATAGTGAGATACGATACGGATGCATTGGATAAAACGGAAACGCTCCTTTGAATTCAAGTGAACACACCTTAGGGAGGGGTTTAATCATTTTGGTTTTCAGATCTTTGCTTTTTGGTCATAATAAAAAGGAAATAACTAAAATAATTTGCTTTAAATACCTACTGCATTTGTTATACTTTAGATTCTTATCACCATAGAATAATATAAACAGTTTAAAGGAGTTTACACAGCTCCGTTACGTTAGAAACAGTATCCAAAATGTAAGGGTATCTGCACTAATGAGCGACCGTTGTCAATTTTGGGTCACGCTGAGTGCACTGCAGTGATCCCGCATTAGTCACTGCCCTAGCCCACATTTCTGTGACTATGTAACAACTTGTAAGCTACACATTCCGGCGCGAACTCGCTACCCAGCAGATAATGGCAATCTTATCTGGGCGTTGTATCGGGCAGCCCGCGTCCCATTATTGGGCGACCGACTTTCCCCAGGGTAACTACACTGATTGTTGACGATTGTCCTATGTAACAAGCTACAAATATGACTAGTGCGCGGACCTATAATAATAATGCGCACATTTCCTGCTAATTGTCTGAGATATGTTGAATGTACTGGTTGATTTGTTGATACGCGTGGTAGGACCAATGATATTCTGTATATATAAAGGTAGATACGCCATCCGTGCCTCAAAAACGAAGCGCTGAAGAGAGTACAGTTTGTACTCTTTTGTTTAGGTAAATGTGTTCGAAATTCAAAATATGTAAATGTGTGCTGTCACTGCATTCGGAACCCTTTTTTTATTGTTTTGTGAGCATATCACGCATCCATACTTTTTTACATCATTGGGTAGGACACGACGAGGGCTCGATGTCAATGTAGCACGTTTGGTAGGCGATTGCAAGGAAAGCAATTTTAGCAATGTACGCTTGTCTGATTGGTGACCAAAAAATATAATTGTCGTTGGTCCCAGCTTTACGATGATATTTAGTTAACACCCACCAATCCTTATAAGCCTGCGCGGCGGGTTATTGCTTCATCATTCCGTAGTCATACTTTGTGGGAAGGCCAATCCCTACAGTTGGTCTATTATCATCGTCGGCTTCCTAAATTCCCCTTCGAGGAGCACGAGCCTACCCGTAAAGGGTGTATAGGCCGTAGTAGTCCAAGCCGGCCCAGTGAGGATTTCACGCACAACCTTTGAATCTCTTCGCAGGCGCAGGCGTGCGCACGTTTTTTAAATGGCATTATTATATTTTATTAGAAATTGGTACCTATTTGAATAGTTGGACTCAGGTCAGGGTTTTTTTTTCGGAATAATTTATCGTTTTTGACCGTAGGTGGCCTTCAAAGCTTCACTCGACAATTTGCCAGCGCAGTTGACTCTCAGGCCAGATAGCTTAGCCCAGGCTTCGACCGTGTGTCCTAGCAAAGTCTATATCGGCTACCACAACTCACCAATGCTCCCAACCCATAATCGCTAATCGGACTACTTTCGAATGACAGCGGCGGCTTGCGCGCGCGCAATGAACTTGTAAGCGATAGCATCTGGGCGCACCAGGCTGTAATTGACGTTTGTATGTGGCAAATTGGGGGTGACAGTGGCTTACGTGTGCTACCATGTAAGGTTTTTTATGAGAATCAGGATTCCTTTTATACTTACATTGATTGTACAATAAAATTATGGACAGTAAGAAACAACATATTTATTTACATTTTGTTTTTGTAAATACACGAATATTGTACATAGAAAATCCCAGACCAATAAAACAACAGACATGTTAAAGCACACGAATGTTTGTTCTGCCCGGAGATCGAACCCAGAACGTGTAATAGCCGTCATCTCAATTATCACACTAAATGGGTCGTCAAACATGAAATTTATTTAAAAAGATGTATCAGGTGAAGATATTCATAATATATTTTAAAAAAATCTCTTATCTACCAAATTGGCAAGAAAGTTAATATGGGTGATTCCATGATTTAACATTTCATGTCATTAGTCAGCAACAGTATTTAGTTAATTATCAATTTATTACAAATTTACTGTAATTGCTAAATTTCATGGATAAAAAATATATGACTAAGTAAATACACGCAAGCAAGAAAATTAAGCTTAAATAGTCCATGATTTGTAAAATTACAATAGGCATGATGACTGGGTCCTGAAATCGTAAGAACTATTTCATATTATTACAAATCTCGGTTAAATATAACGATGTGCTTACTCTCAGCTCGAAAACTCATGTTTTATGGATTTTATTAGTCTTCAAAGTTAGATGGGCAAGTCCATTTTTAAAGTACATTAATTGTCAAAAATTTGTTAACAAAAGGATAACACATACAATTTAAAGCAACTTTTGCTATGAAACCGTTTTAGTAAACGCAACATTTAATATAGTTGTAGTACAAAATTCTCAAACTATGCGTACTAATTACTGATGCGTGACGTCATAACTAGGTAGCCATTTGTATGAAGCGTTTTTGGGAAAGTCCATTAATGTGTTTTTAGAATCTCTGTGAGTTTTAATGATAACGGAGTAATTCTTTTACCAATGTTTCTATTATTATGCGGTCCATCGATATAATAACAGAAAAAAAAATTGTCATCATCCCTATTCCAACAATTACGTTGATTCAGTAAATAAATGAATGTCATTACTATAGCTGCGGCTTAAGGCCAATTATCTGCCCACTAACAAAGTACGAGACAATTGACTGCATTGGTATAACGATGTGACTTATTGTATCCGTAACATTATAGGTTTAATTATTCAATGTTTGTGCCACTTCGACAGACACATCACAGTACCACTGGTGGGCGACGGCCTCGACGGACTGATCTCGAATCGCGCCAGGGTTGCCAACCCCGAAACGAAATTCTTCGAACATAAGCAGCTAAAAATCTCGAACTTTGACTCTATAACCTTTCAAACCTTTCGTACATGCAAAAAAAAACGCTTTCATGATTAAAGATTATAAAAAAAAACTTCACTTTGTGAAAAAGACGACTAATGCGGAGAACAAAATGTTTTATTAATTGGGGTTTTCCCGGTTGACATAGCTTCAACTATCTGCGTTCAATGATCACCTAACTGCGACCAATGGAATTCTTGTGTTTCGTATATTAAAAGTTCAAGTTTCATATTGTCACCAGTTTTTATTACGTAGCATGGTCATATAACAAAATGTTGACATAATTGTACTAGTGTCATCGTGCGGAAGTCCACGAATCTCGTTTTTGTACGAGGAACCTCGTCCGTTGGCAACCCTGAATCGCGCATACATTTGCGTACGAACGAGATAGACAATGAAATTACACTGGTGTTCATTATACGAACGGTTACCTGATTATAATAATCACGTCTAGGACTGGTGTTTGAATTAACCGGGTGAATCCGGTTTGCTAGAAATCTAGGGTCTGTGTTTGTGGCGTGGAAATGGGAACAGAACACAATGTTTTCCCATACACAAATCGATATCAAGCGATAGTTCTCCTAATATGCATTTAATTATGGATACCTTATGGAAACATCTTATTAATGACTGATAGAGAACAGACTGGGGGATGACTATTTAGTGTTAGATATTCCTGAGGGATTCCTTAATTTCAGAGGTGAACTTCACTATAGGACTGTTAACCGACAATGGCGAATGCCGTTCAGAAATAATTCACAGCCTACTATTAAATAGTATGATTTAATAATGATCATTAAAATAAAGCTGACTGAAATAAAAAAACAACATCATTTCGATTCAACCGACTTTTTTGTGACATTCAAATTAAAATGGCGCTAAAAGCTACGCTATACCAGACAATCTAATTCTACATAGAACTCGTTTCAATGAATCATATAAATCATGACTCTATCATGTACTGACATTCCAGATGCTCCAATAAAAGGCATCGACAGCCAAACGCGGCTACCGAGCTTCCTTGTTGATAACACGCGCAATTCATCGTTTATCTTAATTCATCTTAGTACGGCCGAAGGAATCGCACTTCATGCGGCTCCTTCGTCTCGGAACAAGATGATACATAGCGTTAAATAATATTGTTTATCGGGCTCGCGATCGAGTTCCTCGACTGAGAGGGCAATGAGCCATCTTTGGAAGAATAGATACATCTTGTTCAGTATTCCATTAAGGTAAGATAAAAAACGGTGTCCGTTTAAACAGTCGGATTGGAATTAAAATAGTCATACAGAAGAACTCGCGGATTTTTACGTTTGTAATTATTTGTTAAGGCCAGGTGTACAGAGCTAAATAAAATTCTGTTTGGGACACATTCGTCAATGAGCTTTACATTCGTTTGTTTTACATAACCGTTTTGAAGTCCATCATTAGACAAAGTCCTCTTGATTTAGCTTTAAAGACATTATTTTCATAAAGAAAAAAACCCACTTACATGAGAACATGAATATTTTTTTTTACATCAGCTCGCAGTCATACTAAATTATTTAAATATAATAAAATTATAATATGTACAAACAATAGAACATGTTGTGCAAACTCAAACAGATATTTTTTTTGTTGCATATTCTGCTAGTCGCTTTTTGAATACGTTCAACGAGCAGCGAGACAGTATTTTTTAAGATCTTGTCGCCATACGCTAGTGATTCTGGAATAGTCCGTGCTTTGGGGGACATATTAAGCCATGGTCGGTACAGGCTACAATCTTAGTATGGTTGTCAAACCAATCCGCCTTGGTCCCGTGCGATGGGCTACTGCAAGATCTCCCAATAACGATGTGTGCCTGCACCTTGCAGATGATATAGCTTCATGGTGATTAACCTGGAATAGAGATCTCTGAAAATAGTTCACTTGTGACGCAAGGATATGCACTTATTTCAATGTCACAAAGCAACTTTTATGGCGTAGGTGGCGCTGGTGGAGGCTGGATGAAGACCGGATATCTGGCACAAAATGGGGGAAACCTATGTCCAGCAGTGGACTGCGATAGAGCTTGATTATCTCTAAAAAGTAATGAAAAAGACAAGACGTGCCAAGTCTAAGGTTCCTTACTGCGATTACTTGGTTAATGTTGTGTGATTGTTATTTATTAATTAAATAAAAAGCAATAAATACAATACATTTATTACCCATCGCGCCCAATTGCCGATCAGACTACAGGCGCTGACATTTGGCTATCTGACGCGAAGCGTGTAAACCGCTTACGTAGCTTTGACTTAGTATGAAGTAGTCGCATAACATAATTAGATATGTAAATTGTCCCTAATGCCAGTTGGCATTATAAAGGGGTTACAGCGTTAAATGTCGCGTTGTATCCGAGCGATCGACATAATTAGTGTTTTGGGTTGTGGCACTCCTAGATGGTACGATATGGCGCCGGCCACGTACGGGACAGCTGCAGCACGATTGAGAGGTGCCGGCGATTGGCACGTATACCCTAAAGCAAGGGGTGCAGTGAGTAGTTTATTATAACATTAGATGACTGTTTTAATTTATTTATAGGCTTCACTACATAGTAAAAAACTAAAGTCGTTATCTCTGTCCCTATATCCCTATGTGTGTCTATCTATTCAACCTATCGCAGTCCACTTCTGGACATAGGTCTCCCCCATTTTGCGCTAGATATCCCGGTCCTCCGCTTTTCTCATCCAGCCTCCACCAGCGACCTTTCGCAAGTCGTCGGTCCATCGGGCCGGAGGGCGTCCTACGCTACGCTTGCCGAGACGCGGTCCACTCCAGAACTCGTCTGCTCCAACGGCCATCGGTTCTGCGACATAGCGTGATGTATGCTGAAATCTTTAAAACTACGCAACGTATTGATGCGGTTTTATTTAATAGGTAGAGTGATTAAAAATAAAGATATATAAATATGTATAATAACACCCATTAAGTAGTGGAGAAATACTGTTATTTTTGAGGTATCTAATGTGATGTAGTAAATAACTACTATTTTTTCGCTTACATTTTTGCAATGTAAGAAAAAATAGTAGGCTGAACCCTACAAGATTTATCAAAATTATACGTTCCCAGTTTTCTGTAGTGTATTTAGTACCAGCATTGCACCCGTGCGAAGCCGGGGCGGGTCGCTAGTTAATATATATTTTGAATATTGTATACACGTGTAACTCTTCCATTTTCGAGGAGGCATGCCACGAATGAATGGTAAGTGACATCAAAGAATATTACTAGTAATAGGTGGAAGGGCATAGATGACCTGTTTGGTTAAGGCTAAGAGCCATTGGCGCTCGGTTTTCAGTGAGAAAAAAGACGTTTAGTGTAATTGTTTAGAATGTTTAGATATCGCATTTAAATTACGTCGAGGGTTCCGGGTTCGATCCTCAGGCACTGCAAAGGTATGTAAGCATTAGAATGTCTCTTTGTAGAGGTCTGCGTGTTTTTATGTATAATATATATAACGAATTTATGTATTTACAAAATAAGAAATTATTAAGAATATTGATCCGTATGAAAAAAAAACAATAAATCTTGTGATATATTCACTTAAGTACTTGTGTCGCTTAAAATGCCAGCGTACATCTCATGATATGTTCACTTTAGTACTTATATCACTCTTCAAGGTAATTATCACCCATTGGCTAACAGTCACTCGTTACCATAATAGTGTACACCGCTGCACCATAGGTTAAGCCCACTTGACCCCAAGTAATGAGTTTACCAACGAAAACAAGATTAAGAACGTAATCTGTATGGATTGTGCAACGCATTAGAAATATACACTCATCAATCAACTAACCATTTTTAGGCAGACGCTATATTTGCAAATAGAGCGTCGGTGGCTCAGTGGTGTGGACTGTCGCCTTCCTCCCGGGAGGGCTGTGGTTCAAATCCCGACACGTACCAATGTATTTTCGATTTTCGAAAATATATGTACGTTATCCGTCGCTCATACGGTGAAGGAAAACATCGTGAGGAAACCTTCATGCACGCATGCGAAGAGATTCAAAGGTTGTGTGTGAAGTCGTCCAATCCGCACTGGGCCCGCGTGGACGACTAAGGCCTAATCACCCTATACGGGTAGGCTCGTGCCCCTCGGTTGGGGACGTTTAATGAGCTGATGATGAAAAGATTGATTATCCGCTTGTTAACGTTACCCAAGTTACGCTATGAAAATCGTAACATAATTTTTGTAACTTTCAAATTATAATTGTTATTAATCCTAAATACAGTCAGTCCTAATGACAATTTGTATCGTTTTAGTTTCTTTTAACCTTCTTTGTTCTCTTTTTTTTATGAAGGTTCATTATTTTTTTACCGCACCTACTATTAATTTTCTGCATGGCCGTGTAGTAAACTAGTAGAGAATGCCTCTAGGCATTAAGTTCGCCCTTGTACTGTTTTTGTATGGTACATAAAGTATAAATAAATGAACAGTCATAATCTTCAGATGATGTCCTGAAAGCCATCGCTGATGTTTTTTCAATAGGTCCTGAACAGGTTTGCTTCTCGTCACCATACATCGTAATTTCCACTTTCAACCGATTTTTAATGTAAACCCTATGGAATGCAAGTGGCAACTGATGCTTGTAACGTAAAGATTCAGTCACATTAAGTTCATCTTCAGCCTGACACATCTGTTCTTATAACATAGTAAACACATTTACAAAAATATGAAACGAATAAGAAATATTGCAAAAAATAAAGTCGAGACACTTTCTTTATGGGATAAATAATCCTATACACCCGCGTACTGTAGGCTCGTGCCCCTCGGTGAGGACGTTTATGAATTGATGATGATGAAAAAAATATCCTAAAGTGAGATCACAGTGTAGTTACAAACTGATGATATTTGTAGAAATTCAGTTAAAGAATTCAACAATTTTTCTTCTTAGCCTGTAGTCCAGGAAATATCTGTCCCTACTTAAAAGTTATTCTATTGAGGATACAGTTCCACATACTTATTTGCACCGTTTCAGACAGAACATATGGGAATAAAGTCAATACATCAAGCATATGGCTACTGATGCTAATAACCTGAGGATAACGGTGTGCGCTTCACAATAAACAACACAGATGTATTCAGTAATATTTTAAGGTTTCATTGTGAGCTGTTTGTTATCCCAAATAAAATAAATAACGTTTTTGAACGATCGCAACAACGTTGTCTTATACGTTGCTCAAATGTTTCGTAATGATGCGCAGTGGCCGATCAGTCACCGTGAGAAGCCAAACATTGGATAAACGGTGGCCAATTAGACGCAGGATTGGCTTGATTTCGCAACGTGCCGTGTGAAAAACACGTCTCGTGTACACCAAAGATTAAGTGATTAATATCATCATATTAGCGTTTAAGTTCTCTGCTGGACAACGCGTTACTCCATGCATTTATGTACTTCATCATCGTTAGGTCATTATACGTCCCTACTGAGGGGCACCAGCCTCCCCGTATAGTTAGCCCCGTAATCCGTCCACGCGGATCCAGAGCGTATTGGTACGTACTTCCGAGATCGGAAGGCTATAGTCCACTCCAGTCTTTTTAAAGTTTCGTAAATATGTGTACGTTTATGCGACGTTCTTAGTGAAGGAAAACAAAACCTGCGCACGCTTGTGAAGATTTTCAAAGGTTGTGCGTGAAGTCGGCCAATCCGCACTGGGCATTTACACCCTTTACTGGTAGGCTCGTGCCCCTCGGTGGGGACGTATAATGAGCTGATGATCTTGAACAAGCAAGCATTTTATTAGCAGTAATGTAACCTCAAAACAAATAAGGTTGCCGTACACATTAAAGGCAATTTTCACCCACACACCAGTGCAATTTTGCTCCATTTTCAAAGCCACATTGAGATAGCTATCTCACTGTCCGCCGGCACCTACCTCAATTAATGCCTCTCCAATTAACCTATTAGTTTAACGATATCAGCCGAGATAACAGCAATTGTCCCAATGCTAGTTCTTCCGTGGCGGAGGCTGGATTATCTCGTACCATTGTTTGGGGATGGCTCGCGTTTCGCCTGGACTTTCTATTGCAGCTTATCTGTGAACTAAATATTAGTATCCGTGAAGCAGGGTTAGTTATAATGTTAGCACAAAAGATTTTTAATTTTTGTTTTATGGCACGAGTAGGTAATATCGGATATCTAGCAATAAAGTTCTAACAATAGGGATGATGACAATTTTTTTTCTGCTATTATATCCATGGACCGCATTATAATAGGAACATTGGTAAAAAAATACTCCGTTAACATTAAACCTACCTAGTTATGACGTCAAGCCTCAGTAATTCGTATGCATAGTTTGTGAATTTTGTACAACTATATTAAATGTTGCGTTTTTCAAATGGTATAATAGCAAAAGTTGCTTTAAGTTATATGTGTTATCCTTTTGTTTACAATTTTTTGACAATTAATGTAATTTAAAAATGGACTTGCCCACCCATCTTTGAAGACTAATAAAATTCATAAAACATGAGTTTTCGAGCTGAGAGTAAGCACATCGTTATTTTTAACCCAGATTTGTAATAATATAAAATAGTTCTTACGATTCCAGGACCCAGTCATCATGCCTATTGTGGTAGAGTATTGCTTTAATTTTTTTATCATAATATGACTGACATAGTGAAGGAATCGGAGAACTAGGATATCTGACATAAAATGCGGAAAATTATCCAGCGTTCTGTAATGCGGTAAAACAATCGATTACTTTTGATTGATTACCGAAGAGCATAGAATTTAATTTATAAACCAAAAAAGGTTTTTTTTGCTAAACGCTAGGTCGTTTACCAATTACTCTATTCTATAACTATTGCTTGTATAAAGCACTAGAAAATTTTTCGAAACAAATTGCTATGCTACGAATAGCACTGTCTAAAATTTTCGCGATTGGAACCTACTCGCTAAATCCAAACCAAATTTGCGTATTATATCGCGAAGTTTAAGAACTAATTTAAAAAAATTATTTTGAAAATAACTTATATTAAATAAGTTATAATAAATAAGTAATTTGGTTTAACATTTAACAATAACAACGTACCTTCTACAAATTCGAGTGTTGCTCTTGACAAAATATGCTATAACAAATGTTTAACGATTGTGTTTATATTGGACTGAGAATAGAAAGAAAGAAATATTCATTTGGCACACATGTGCATATAACATACAAAAAACATATATTAACAAAAATATGTACCAAATAGGACTCACTCAGCATTTGTCCTGGTACAGTACGCATACCAGGACATTGTTTTTCAGTGAAGCCCACAGACATCCGAATATACAATTAGACTGGAATTACTTGGTAAATTTACTGATTCATTGCGATGATGGCATGTTACAATTGCACAGGATGGCATTTTGGAGAAAAACGGTAATTTCTTCTAATATTCGTGCGTCTTGACTCGTCTCACAGAGCGTAAACTGGCAGCCAGTGTATGCTCGTTGAGCTTACATTTGTCGCACTTTAAACGCGGCTCGCCCCATCTCTTGTATTGGGAAATCTGTGGTGAAGCCCTAGTGGGAAATCTAAAACTAACAACAGTATAAGTAAAAAAAAAAGAAAACCTTTCTAAAACGTTATAATGGTTGGCAACCATAGATGCCACTGAGATTGCGGCCCTCGCTAACCCTTTACAAGCTGATTACCAATGCAATGACCTGCAATTCATTAGTTGAGAATGTCATTAGCTACTTCACTAAATATATTGTCTTATTATCTCAAGCTTATTTTACTACACAATACATTTGTTAATCTAAAGTTTTACGGGTTGGTATATACTTACGCCAAAACACTAGGTTTATCAATTATAATTGGAAAACATTATCATTAAAACACTTCAAACTAATTAGACAGTTCATTAAAAACTTACTCAAAAATATGATGCCCGTTAATTCGTGGCTTTGTGAAAATAGTTTTTAACGATTTTGGCTTTTTTGTAAAGATAAAACTGCCTCTGTGGTCTACTGTTCTGAGCGTTTAGTATCGATTGCTACATGATCTGGATTCTTGGATTCGAGTCCTACGGGAAGACCGCATAGTGTCAATTACGACTTTGACGACCCACCTGGTGTAATGGTTGAGACGTCGGCTATTACACCAAGGGCTCCGGGTCTGATCCCCGGGCAGTACAAACATTTGTGTGCATGAACATGTCTGTTTGTATTGGCCTGGGCGTTTTCTATGTATAATATGTATGTATTTACAAAAAAAATAAGTATGCTTATCCGTCGTTTAGTATCCATATTACAGGCTTATGCTTAGTTTGGGACTAGATCGCCGCTGTGTGGTGTGAATTAGGATATACTTAACTTACTTGTATGTTTTTTTAGATAATTCCGTACGTCAGAGGGTATGTTAAGCCGTCGGTCCTAGCTATTATGTGAATTACGGAGCTAGTGCGTGGGTGATAGTCGATGAAATGTAAAATTACGGTTATACAACAATAACATATATAAATATGTTTACCATATCAGTAACGATAATGTATCTTTATTTGTTTCAGAGATGGCAGCGGAGGTGGTTCGTCCTTTACGACGACGGCGAGCTCACATATTCGCTGGACGAACACGTGAGTAATTTGTTTTATTTATGCTCTTACTAGGAAATTTGTTTATATTAATCTCACTACAGGCCTTTCCAAAAAGTATGGATAAGTGGAGATCAATGCCCATGATGATGATGACTTATTGGAATTCCATTAACGTATTATAACCATTTCGTAATCATCACTTAATGATATTGTGCAGTTGTTATGATAAACAATTTTGAAACGCAATTTCCTACAGCCTGTTTTCGACACATTTAGTGTCTCTGTCTAGCTGTAGGAAATTGCTGCAAGACATACGAGAGTTAGGCTAGTAGTTAGCTAAATTATACATGGATGTCATCTGTACCTATGTCAAAACTGTTTATCTTTACAACTTCACACCGTCATTACGCACATGACATATTAAAATAGTACACAGTGCAACTGTTAAGGTAATTCCAACTCTAAGGAATACGTGTTACACACTATTTTCTGTCACAAGCTAATTTGTTCCCACCGGGTAGGGTGACCATATAATTGACTCGTTAGCACAAATACTGCACGTCGCGGGTCGCTTGCGCCAATGCGCGTCATTAGACATTGTGTCGTGCAAACTTCGCTCGGGCATAAATCTTTAGTGGGTTGATGACATAGTGCCATGACAATTTGCTTAGAGCTCTATGAACCGCTATTACAAGGATAGTTAAGGAATAAAATGAAGTTATTAGTAAATATCCCGTGGCCGCTTTTGGTACAATGTTTGCCGATAAACTGAGAGCGTATTTGAATAACCAAACGCTGATTCCCAAATATTTTACTAATATATTTGTTTTAAATACATTTTAAAACAAATATATTAGTTTTTAATTTATCTATGTAACAGAATTGATAAGGAAATTATTTTGAAATTTCCTATCTTATCTAGTGGTTATCGGCAAAATACATATATTCTACATATTCATGATTATTTCCTTACTGATACCACATGATTGGGTGAGCACTGCCTAGCACATGTATTGTTAAAGTCACCGCAGTGGAAATAGAATCGTGCTCGCGGGCACCAGTACGGTTATTTCCAAACATTGCCTTTATGTATCCTGGTTTTTAGTTCACTTGTTACATTGTTGCAACAATGTGTCTAGTACAAATTGGTTACACATGGCGAGTACGACACACGAACACTAGTTGCACTGATTTTATTGACTCGTAACTCCTACGTTTCGTGTCACATAAAATTAGCAACAAAATCGTGTTCGTATTGTTTGAAAAAGGTTTCATTGTTTCATACACTTTTAAACTTCTCAAGTAAGCAGGCAGTTTTAAAAAATGCGTCACAACATATTTAGTGCGATTATGTTAGTCTTATCTTATAATGTTTACAGTCCAAAATCCTAAATAATTTCTACTCTATTGTATTTGTTTAAATATATAATTAAACAATCCGCCGGTGACCCTATCCAACCTCGTGAAAGTAGCAAATTCCTTTTCCGTGCATTAGCATTGCAGTCGCGGTGCTGACGATTTCATTGGCACAACAAAAACAAACACACGCCGATATGGACACGGCCAAAACGACACTCGATTTCATCGGCACCTCGTACTATCAGTAACAAATCACATATTTCTTTTGCATTCATAAATATTCATGCGGCAGCAATTTTCATGAATTTTAATATAAGACGAATATGGGCGCGGCGCGGACGCGTCACAAAAACTGGACCCTGCTTACCCTACCAGGAACAATGAGTCAGGAACTGTGAGACTAGAGATTGTTAGCTTACAGAAGGGATGTGTTAACTCATACTTAACGAGTTGACGAGACAACTTCTATTTTATTTTATGACGACTACTGTTCGAGAATGTATTAAGGTAGCCTTATTTTTTTAAAATGTATTAAATAAAAATATTGTTTTTCCCGTTTAAAATTGATGTTTTTACCAATTTGGAATACATTTAAAAATTACGTGTTATCAAATTAGAACCCACAGTACAGTGATTCAATTAGTAATGAGATCATATAAGTTAGGAAATAATAGAATATATAAAATAATGCTAAATTAAATCGATGATATATGAAACTTTCTTTATTTGATTTGATAACGCAAACATGTTATTTATTCAGGTTATGTTGTACATAGGAACAGCATAAATACCTTCTGCGCATGTTTGTTCTTTGTGAAGATAGCTTTCCCTGAGCAGTAGCTGCGCAGGCGCAGGCGACGACATTACGGCGTTAATTTAGAGCCTCCTTTTTATGGCGAGGCTCGCCGACGTGATGGAGTAACCACTAGGAAGCAAACTCGCCTCACGTTGTTTTGCTCACTGTTTATTTAGTTTGACGGTAGATGGCGCTATTTATACGTCATACATTGAAATGAGCGTGCTAACGGAAAATTGTACACGGATAAAAATATTCTCATATCTTTTGAACATTTGGGGTTCTTGCTTCTTTACTATAATTTAGCTTGAACCTTCATAAAATATTTTATTTTCCGTTTTCTTCATTACACATTATTTTTCCGGTATGTACGTTTTATGTAATGGAGACGATTGCTACAGGATAGGTGTGGAGATATCTCCACGTAGAAATGCCGACACGTTGTAATATTTTTTAAGCTGCATCAATCTAGTATCTGTTTACTGTTCTTACTAAACTTGTACATATAACGGCCTGAACTTAAAGTTTGATATTAACGCTTTATACCGAATTATTGAATACGCTCCGTAATATAATCAACTAAGAGTGAGTAATCTTTCGCTGCAATTAACTTTTAATCGCGTGGCATGGTACGTCTTGCGACAAAGCCTGAGTATCTCAAGACGCATCCATCACGAATCGGCATGCAAATGGACGATGTGTATTGGTCTATAACTACAACTTTGCAATGCCACTCGCCAATGACGGGGAAGTCGTAAAGCTTACCGCTCGCCGTTTTGAAGGAAAGTCTTAGAATTAATTACTGTTCAGCGTTACCTAGTTTCTGCACAATTAACGACCCCTGCTTATCCTGGCTGATAAATAATGTGAGATATAATTAAATGCAGGCAATGGCGTGTTTATGCTTGTTCGATTAGCATTGACGGTTGCGATGCTGTACCACCTTACTCCGAGGAGTGTTCCGGTAGACCTGATTGGAATCAATTGTGATTTGTGCGTGAATTTACTTATTGACCTATAAACTTACTTATATTAAAAAATATTGCATTTAAGATTGTTTTGTTTATTTGGAATTATCTCACAACTGTTCCTTTTTATACATACCTTAATCTCTATGAGTGATAATGTAAATAAGATCGCATCGTTAATCCAAGATTTGTAAATAAGTGGTATTAGATATTGTATTCTGCTATAGAGCGAGGGCAGTATCAGATATATGCTTATAAGTAAACGTCATTTTCATTTCTAAATCTTAGCATATTAAAAAACACCTTAACTTACTTATAACGTAGTATGTTAACAGCGCAATTGCTTATTTTGCAATAATATTTTGCCATTGGATTTTATCGCTTTATTAAAAGTAGTTGCTTTCTTAAAGCTATAACTTATCAGATATGGTTTTTACACCTAGAAGTCGACTTCAGCTTGATTTGAACATATATTTTGCATCAATTTGACGCCCATTGGTGTAGCGGTTAAGACGTCGGCTGCAACACCAAGGGTTCCGGGTTTGATCCCGGTAGTACAAACATTTGTGTGCATGAACATGTCTGTTTGTAATGTCTGGTGTTTTTCTATGTTAACATGTATGTATTTAAAAAAAAATGTATATAAGTATATTTATCCGTTGTTTAGTACCATAATAAGGCTTCACGCTAAACTTGGGACTAGATGGCGCTGTGTGAATGTCAGTGGATATTTATTTATCAATTCGTGACTGATCGTAACAAACTTGCTAATAACATACAGTTGCAACCGGACGCCCAGCCTGAGCGCCGTCCACTGCGTCATACATGCATATGCAAAATGCAACTCATAAATTAATTGAGAGCTAATGAGAAACGCGGAACCGTATGTTAAGCAGCCGTGGGTGCGACACTACCACCGCTTGTTGCGAGCGCTGTAGGAAATGTACCGCGGGGTTACCGTGTGTACGTTTGACAAGTTCTGACATCTCTGGATACTATAATATAAGTATATGACCTAAAAGTGTTTATAAGTTAATGTTAATACAGGTCGTGTAGAGGGCTTATCGATAATAATCATATAAGGTATGGGGAAACTGTTGATGCAATGGAAAGAGCAACTGAGGGACATTTTTATAAACATCTACGTCTTAATCTCGCATATTTCTCGCGCTAAGACAGTTTTTAGTTTTTATTTTCCATTTATATTTAGTTATGCTATATTGTAATGACTTTTAGTATTTAACTTTCCGAGGTGATTGATTAAACATCAACAAGTCACGTTTTAGCCGACGAGCTAAGGGCAAAATTCAACAACAGGTAAGAGCGCGCGCTCATTACACCTTACTCATAATAGGTTCATCTTTTTAAAAACCCCCAGCCACGCGTGGAGATTATGGCAAAACACTTCACCATAAGGAAGTAAGCCTAAGTTCAGCCGTGGGCTGTCACGGACCGAAAATAAATAATTATTAACTCCAAAACTAAAACTATTTATAACGTACACTAATTAAGCACTCTTAGATTTTTCGTGTCAGGTCTCGCTGAAACACATACGTGTTGTCGCCCTTCGCGTGACAGACCGGACTATGAAGTAGCCGTAGTCCGTTATCCTGTAATAACTTCCTAGGCTATCATAGGGATCGACGTTCTTGTTTATATGATTTATTATATTCAAGAATCCAACGTCTTGGATAGCTTATCTGAAATAAATTCCAACATTCGTGACAGTTTATGAATTGAAATACAATTTATTGTTCAATAACGAAGAAATGGTATCCTATATAAGGTTTTCATTGATTTTATTCAAGATAAAATGCATTTGCCTCATTCGTTGGTGGGAAAAGAAAGATCTCTTCTATTTATGAAGTGATAAAAATAAACAGTTTTGAATCATTGATAACTCTGTTTTGTATTGAAGGATAGACAGCCTGGCAGTCAACTTGTAAAATCGCTGGTATATGACTGTGACGAGAACTAGTACAAGATCAGACTCCGATTTCGACAGTTTTTCAGAATGCAAAGAAAGCCTGAAAACTTTAATGAAGTTAAGCGGATAGGTCACCTAATGGCAGGCTTATATATTCATGCCTATAAATACACTTGAAAGTTGAAATCCTGAAAAACGGAACGCGTTGGAGTTAATAACTTGTGACGTCAATATACTGCCTCAGTTTTCTAGTGGTTTGAACATTGATTTTAAATTGTGATCCAAAAGTGCGGGGGTCGTGAGTTCAAATCTCGCGGGGTGGCTTAATGTTTACCCTTAATGGGTACAGTTACCCTCGGACAGTTTCTATTATTAAAATGAACGTAAAACATCAGTCGTATATTATCAAATGCTCCCCTCAAATCGATGCATGCGTCAAGTGAAGCCCCAGTTGTATTGGATTAAAGCCTTATAATTTCACTCGATTACCAGTCGTGACCTGGAGTACTCGCGAATACTACGACTACTCTTATGTAACACATTATATACTACAACACAACCTCATTGGCCTAGCGCCTCGGAGCCTAGCCATATATTTTGTTTAGGTCACAACTAATGTTGCCAGGTCCGGTTCGTTTTAAATCTGTACATGACGTCAAAAAGATCGGGATTTAAGGCTCGGGATAGTTAACAAAAAAAAAATAGGACGCTGATGTGCGCCATTTTGAATTTAACAGTGATGTAATTAGTAAAAATATTCGTTACTTTGACATTCCGTTCGAGACCCTTTACCCTTCATCATCATCAGCTCATTAAACGTCCCCACCGAGGGGCACGAACCTACCCGTATAAGGTGATAAGGCCTTAGTCGTCCACGCGGGCCCAGTGCGGGTTGGACGACTTCACCCACAACCTTTGAATCTCTTCGCAGGCGTGCGCAGGTTTCCTCACGATGTTTTCCTTCACCGTAAGAGCGTCGGATAACGTACTAATATTTTTCGAAAATTCGAAAACACATTGGTACGTGGCGGGATTTAAACCTCAGCCCTCACGTTAGGAGGGCAACAGTCCACACCATTGCGCCACCGACGCTCTTTACCCTTAACCAATTCTAATATTATACAAACAGTTAATAAGCCATGAATAGCGTACAGATTTATAGAATATCAGTGTCCAATTAACTTCAAACACTTCGTGCGGGTTGCTCTTGAATGGCGACTGTTCTCGTTTTTGCAACTCCTAAATGTCACGCACCCGCACGGTACCCAGTTCGATTCCCAACGCTCCGAGCGTTAATGTACCAGATAACAGTAATTTATCAATGCTCACGCGATTCTCCCGAGCGTTTTTAATGACGGCTCACAATGTTGTGAATGCGCAACATATGATTGTCAGTATTAACCAAGACCCAATGTCGTGGGTTATATTGTGGATGAATAGCCCCGAGTATAAGACCTTAGAGGCCCAACAATCAATTCATTGACGGGCACATGTCAATTAGTGGGTGATTTACCCTAGTTTTGTTTGACATACATATAGAAAATAATCAGTTATTTAATGTTTTGGCCGCTAACTGCTTCAAGCACTATTTAATTAATATAAGTGCTTGAAGCGGTTGAAGTTCAGTTGTACTACAATTGTGATTTATGTACGTAATATAATATTAACAAGTTAATTATATAATTTTCCCGTTATTATTTTTAGTAATCTTCATTGTAAAGTGACTGGTGCTATTTAGATGTATGAAGAAATAACGTGGACCCCAAACTCCTCATATGAACATACAAGCCATTGGTTCAATGCGTATGCATTAGTTTTTACCATCGTTGTGTCTGTCAGTATCATTTGTGTCATCATGAACACATAAAAATTTAACATTTTATCCATTGTTGCAACACGTATGTTTATTCATTTTTTTTATTGTCACCGAAAAAAAATACACTTTTTAAAAATATTCGATACAAGAGTGTGTAAGGAATATTATAGACAAACAAGAATAAACTGGATTCCTAAATCAATTCCAATCTGTAATCCTTGTCTATCAACGAAACTAGTATTTTCTACTTCGCAAATGTACAGGTATGCATTGCATAATTTAGCACCTCTAACAACTGTGCCAGTCGTTTTAGCCAATAGCCGGCACCTCTTTCTTAGCTTGCTCAAGGCAGTGAGTACGTCCGGCCGCGTCGGGTGGCGAGCGCGGAATGCGGCCGCGTTGAGCAAGCGATGCGCGGGCGCACCCACAGCGATTCACCTGCGCCAGCGCTTCCGCGTGCACCACAACACCTTATTAACGTCCCGCTGTGGGACAAAAGCTTGGGAACGTGTTACTTACATAATCGGAACGATTGGCTTAAATAGAGAATGGTAGTTCTTTACTTTGAACATAAAAAAAACCTTATAATAGTTAAGGTATTCATTTAAAATAAAAATTGCCGGTATTGATTTTATGAGTTGTAATATAATGTTAATAAACTGTCAAAAATTATTGTATAACAACACCCATCGTCATTGAATAATGAGGTACCTACTAATCAATTACTTTTTGCAATGCTATTAAGACATTTATATAATTTACTTGAATACAATTTATTAAATACCGATTCAGGTATCGTCATTTGTTTTGCTAATATTAAATGTAAATGCAGTCGAGGTCATTATGTTATGTACACAGTTTGTTGAGCCGGTCCTGGAACCAGAATTTAAACGCTATCTGTTTATACAGCATACTTATCCTCAATTGGCGATTTCCAACGATTCATAGGTCAAACGGTTCCCTCGTTAAAGCGGAAGACCCAACGATGGTTAACTAACGAGCTCACCATGTTAGCGAAATGTTGATTTACGATAGGGACCCAGAAATGTCCGAGGCAATGCAAAAAATTTGCCATTCCCGGGTCCGAATTTGAAAACCAAAACGGACCTCTATTCAAATCACTAGGGCACGAGGGCGGAATGCGGTCGCACATTGCGCAAGCGATGCACCTACGGCGAATCACCTGTGCCCAATGATATTCTGTGTATATAAAGATAGATACGCCAGCTGTGCCTCAAAAACGAACCACCAAAGAGAATACAGTTATAGGCTCTTTGTTAAGGTAAATGTACCTCATTCGAAATATGTGTATGTGTGCTGTCGCTGCATTCGGAAATTTTTTTCGGTTGTTTATTGAGCATAATCTATACTTTTTATATTATTGCCTGTGCCCGCTCCCTCCTCCACTAGCCTTGGAGACTGCATACAATTTATTTGCAATCTGATTGTTTGTTCGATGTAGTTATCAAGTACCAATTTCATATTTCAATGTAGTGCCTTTGTTGAGTTGGTTTTTTGATTACCTTTATAATAAAATGGAATTGATTTATTAAATTCAAAATATGAATCATATAAACAGAAATAAGCAATTAAAAAGGTAATAGCACTGCCTAGACGAAATCTATACATGTTTCTATATGATTGTGGCCGGTTTAAGCTTAAGACTTCTCAACCTATGTTTATATTGGAGATTTAGCACCTTTATATATTTAAAATATTAGCAAACTGGTTCTAATTTCATGTCCGCGAGCCAATTGCTATTGTGTATGCCAAACGACTTGGCCCGTCGATTGCAGATCACGTGTCTCGTGAAACCGATGCGCTGGCGCAACCCGCGTCCGTTGATTTGCGGCATTTCGCGCGAACAGAAAATTGTATGCGAGAAAAATTTCGTCACTGCGGCGCTGCCGACGACTGGGCCCTTTACCCTGCTGGTAATTTAGTGTTATGAAACGAGATCTTTTGTTTTAAATAAGTGTTTGTTATTGAGGGGCTGATCTTTAACAGTTGTTTTGTATTTGTAGGAGAATACACTTGAAAAAACAAGTTTGGATGTTAATTGTTTTCACAATTAAAATTTTAATTCCTCTCGTTTTTTATTCTTGTTTGTTTTACTTTCTTGTGCGTGGATTTTTGTTTTTCATTTAATCATTGAATATGTCTTTCAATTGAAATCAAAGCATTTAATGGCACCTACAAAACGACTGAATAAATCTTAATGTTCAGGGTTTTCGACTGGAAGTAATGTGGCAAGGACAATAGGCTCATTGAGCGGCAGTTCACCACGGGAATGGGAAGCTTGCGTGGCGTGGATACATCTCTGGTGGCCTCATAGCATAGATTGTGTGCGATCGACATTGTGTTGGTCCAAATAGTTTCCCTACGCGAAAAGATCCAGAACACGGATATCCATAGCAGAACTAGAGTGACGACTCAGCCCACAGGATAAGCAAGTTGAAGTGGCAGTTGGCAGGGCACAGGGCCGATGGGGCGGAAAGGTTCTGATGACCTGGTTAAGGTGGCGGGAAGCAGATGGATATCAACTGCAAGGGATCGGTCCGCGTGAATCTCATTAGGGGAGGCCTTAGTTCAGCAGAGGACTTTCTAGGTTGTAATGATAATGATGAAATAGTTATCGTCCAAGAATCCTTTGACTTTGACAAATATTTGAATCTTTGTACCTACGACCGTTTTTATTATTATTTCACAAGAACAGGTCGGTAACGAGGCTGCTATGACATACGTGTCAATGCATTCAGTTTACCTGCTCTCTATGTCGCGTGCCGGTTGCGCAAGCGCATCCGCCAGCAGCGTCAGTGCACGTGTTCGTAAAAAATAGACAAAGTGTTTTTTTTTAAGTTTATATTATTGTCTATGAAGTCCATTTTCTATATATGGCCCATCATCTGGTAAATGCGTGCTGTTTATCACCAGTAGCAGTAATCAATACCTATTCCAAAAATTTATTAATTCGTGTATAAACACTTAACAGTGCTAACTTGTGACGTCAAAATGTTAAACTACAGTTTAAAGTAATTCACTTGTTTCCAGTAACTTTTAGTCCGGTACAGAGATGAATTAAAAGCGAAACTCCCTTGTCGTAAGAAGTAATAAGAAAAGTTCATGTCGACACACTGACTACCTAACACATGGTATTTAATGTATGGAAATTGTAGGCGTAAATAAATTACAATACAAAATAAATTTAAAAGAGCTTATTGTAACTTCAAAAACTTTTAATATCCAATCGAATTGGTGGCACATGAAAATAAGTTATGATGAGTTAAAAACTATACTTATAACTACTTGTTTCTATCTACGTACTTTACGTAGACCGTACTGCTATTGCAATGAAGACCTTTTTGTCGTCAGCCTATAACGACCCATTGAAGGGCATAGGCCTTAACGCACAGCAAAACGATGAGGAGATTGGGCCGTGTAACCCACCCACGCTGGCCCAATGCGAATGGGCGGGTGTTGAGGACTACCATTATAAGATTGTGTCCAGGAAAGATTGCTTAACGTGCCTTACAAAGCATGGATTCATCTTTCTTTTCGGAATCAGGTGATTCAGCCTGCATTATATCTGTACCATCATCGAAATGAAAGGAAAATATATTGTTTTATTTTCAACAAAACCAGCATAAATTTATGTTCACTTACGACTATTTCACGATTATATTTTGGCACATACTTCAAACCGAAAATCATGGTTTTATCGGAGAAATTTAAAGTTTTCAAAAATTTTTTATGAGGTTCACCAAACTTATAAATAAAATACATGATAACATAATAACTAATTGACACAAACATTTAAAGGCAAACAGCATGCATTTTCATCTTAAGAATAATACGATTTATAAATAAAGTTCCCAGTGAAATCATGTTACTTAAATTAGTTATGGTTGTCAAACATGTTAAAAAACTTCTTTGGTGAGTCGTAGTAAATATCCATTATGTTACTATATTATTTAACAAGCTTAGACATTCTAGCTAGAGCTATCGGGGAATTAGAGCCGAATACAGTTTTCCGAAATGGCGCACTGAGAGGCGTTATGGAGGTACGTGGATTCTTACCGGTACACGGGACTTAATGCTATCTTTTATTATTATAATCTATTTTTCTTGCTATATTCAATAATAAATATAAATGAATATCCTGGGCTGAGAGCCATCTGAGCTGAGAGCCATCTATTGGGCTGAGAGCCATCTTGGTTTGAGAGCCATCTTGGGCTGAGAGCCATCTTGGGCTGAGAGTTATCTTAGGCTGAGAGCCATCTATTAGGCTGAGAGCCATCTATTGGGCTGAGAGCCATCTGTGCTCGCTAATTGTCTGGTGAAGCTGTGAAGGCCACCTGCGACCAACAGTGATAAGTTATTTCGAAAAACATCATCATCATCATGATCATCATCAGCTCATTAAACGTCCCCACTGAGGAGCACGAGCCTACCCGTAAAGGGTGATTAGGCCTTAGTCGTCCACGCGGGCCCAGTGCGGATTGGACGACTTCACACACAACCTTCGAATCTCTTCGCAGGCGTGCATAAAGGTTTCATCACGATGAATCCTTCATGCACGCCTTGACGAAAAATAAAACACACTCAATTACAATTAACAGCAAACACGCACCACTGATCTTGAATATGTGTCACAACAGTCCAACTGGGGTCTACACAAGCCATCGCCTTGACAAAATATAGCTTTTTGTATAATTAAAAATTATTGCCATCATCAATTCAGGCCCAAAGTTTCATCCGATACGGGCTGTACGCGACCTATGTGCCATTCCAGTGCAAGCTATAATAGCCGTTCTTGTCGTATGTTTATATGCGACATTCCTATAACTTGAACGGTTAGTTATCAACGGTTTTATAACATAAACATAAGTTTCTAAGATAAAATCAAGACAGTTATTTGAGTACTTGTGAAGTTGCGCTGTACGCTGATACTATCTGGCTCATTTATTAAAAGACTAAACTGTATGTTTCTTAAGTTTATAACAACTTTAGGGTATATATTAAGACTAACCTAATAATGTTACCATATTCGTGAGAGGTTAGCATTAAATCATATTATACGGTTTAAGGTCTGTTTTCCATGTAATTGCCGGTGCTGACAACAATCTGGCTTTTGTTGATTGTTGACTTACATGGTTTTTTCAAAACTAAGAATGGTATGATGATAAATTATGACATGCTTTGACCTACAATCTGCGTATGTATTTTCTTACCCTTAATGTTACAACAGTAAAGCCTAAAATAGGTATGAATATGTGTCAATCGACTCGCCCATAACGTTCCAGTGCAGGGTACAGGCTTCCCACCGATGACTATTGGGGCTGGCATCACACAAATTTCTGTAGTTACCAAGGATAATGGTTAAGTAACCCCTTTTCCCCATCACTCCCATAATCACTGCAATCTCGGCGACCGCGGCAGTGCTATGGTCGCAATGGCAGCCGTGTGTTTATATGCGAAATAGCGGCCGCTAATAAATAGTGATTTGCAGCGGCATTCGCTCTGTAACGTCGTCATGGAACGGCAAAAGGCGGCTCTAGCGGCCTGCGCCGGCGCACCGGATGCGACGTTGGGGTTGAGCGGAGCGGAATAAGTGACTGACGACTAGTGTTGCCAGGTCCGATTTGTTTAACCCTTAATTGGCCAATGGGAATATGGATCCCACATCATATTGAACCTTATTCCTTGGGCATACAGGCGAAAACCAATGAAAATCTTGGAAGTGCTGTATCCGATTAAGGGTTAAATAAGTACATGATGTCAAAAATATCGGGATTTAAGGTTTCAGGTCGGGACACCAAACCAAAATAATAAAAAAAACTAGGGGTTTCTAACTCTTGTTTCAATTTCAATTTGATAAATTCTTTTCGGATAATGAATTGGAATAACACTGAAAAGAAATGAAAACTTTTTAATTTTTGATTATCGGGAATCTAGCGTCCAAATCGGACGCGTCCGCAGACTCCTGAAAATAGGACGTCCGCGCAAATCGGGACTCCTGGCAACACTACTACAACGATTATTAATAATAGTAATATTTACTCTGAGCGAGCGACAAACTAAAATTGTCACGTGACTCATTCTATTAACCGTTCTCATTGAAGACCCATTTGTGTAATAGTCAAGACCTCAGCTATTACACCAAGGGTTCCGGGTTGGTGTAATGGTTGAGACGTCGAGTCAGCTACTACACGAAGGGTTCTGGGTTCGATCCCCGGGCAGTACAAACATTTTTATGCATGAACATATCTATTTGGTTTGGTTGTTTTTCATATAAATGTATGTATTTACAAAAAAATACATACATACATATTTAAGCATGTTATTGTTTAACCTATATTACAGGCTAATGCTTAGTTATTAGTGTATATTATCAGTGTATATTTATTTATATATTTGAAAAAAGAGCCAGATTTTAGTTTCCCGCTTTCTTATGAATCGAACCTAGCACTCCCAATCACTACACCTCGCTACACCAGCGACATGTATACAACCTCTTTACTGTGTAAATGCTGACGAGCTAATCTACATAAACATGCAAAAAACAGGTCAGTTCATGTCATCTGGTACACTGTAAGCTGTTACGACTCAGAGTTTAGAGTTGAAAATCGCTTAGCGATTAGCTGTATTATGATTAAATTGTGGGTTTATAATGTTTAGGGGTGTAAGTGCACCATTTTAATTAGCACAAGCCTGCTATGTATATTTCTCGCCATTCTCTGACATAAGAATTACTGGGAAGTGATAAATATTTTTTTTTTTTCATAACTTACGATACTATTATTATATTCGTAAAATAAGATTGATTACAAGAATGATGATGTTAAAAAGATTTACTCAGAAAAATTGACAAAAGTAAAAATTCCAACATAATTACATGAATTAAAAAGAACACAATATTAAAAAAAACTGTCCTTGCAAGACCATAGCGTATTGAAAGGATCAGCCATTCTCCATTAATGACTAAACTATATAGAACCCGTCTGTGTGATTGGTGGCCCTCAGACAATGGAACACCCACTTCTTGCCCGAACTGTTCACCTTCGTGCGATTTCCTGGACCCTGGATGGCAAATAGAAGGGTGATCAAAGTAGCACAATATTGGTCGCATTACAATATTTAACTTGTTGAATTCATATCAACTCGATGAGAAGAAGAAGAGAACTCTGTAAATGTTAGACTGCAAGGTTGCCTGTATCTACCTTTTATTCCAGTCATAAACACTTTTGATGGAGCAAAAACGTTTAACCGACTATCTAAAAAATGCGATTAGAAATGCAACCAACCCAACCTGGTTATCTCTTGAAATACCGAATCCAAAGTGATACTTACCTTTAACGAAACTTTTCTCAAGGTGAATAAGTAGCAAGAAGTCAGTAAAATAGGCATTTATAATTACGAACCCACCATGTGGAGTGGTGTGTTCGTAATTATAGCGCGAAAGAAGCCTCCCCGTGTGACGTAAAGGTTGTCAATGACCATGCGTCCGGCGCATCCTGGGCATTCTGCATGAACAGAAACGCAGATGAGCTGATACTTTTAATACGATATGGTCTTTCAAGGAAACTAGTGAATCCATGCGACTCGATAAGAAGACCAAGTCAAAAATCAAGCTGAACCCAATTCATTTACAATCTACAAGATAAGTTACACTAATTCTTTTAGCTTGCAAAAACCGTACGCATTCTGTGTTCTATGCGTTCAGGCCCTTTATTTTCTGCCGCACAATTAATTGACAATCGTGATTTACACGAGCATTTTATTACAGAAAAGGTCACCATTACTTAAGGTCCACTTTAAAAACCTTTTACAGTGCGTTATCAAGTAACAAATGGGGATCGCCGTCGTTTTCCCCTCCTTAAACCGGAGGCTAGGCCCAAGATTCTACTATTGTTGGCAGAACTATCAGTTCACTTAAATTCCACCTTTTAGGAGACCACACACGGACTGATAAACCTTATCTGAAACATAAAGTGGTAAAAAAACATGAGATTGGATTGTGTTCACGGCGTTTTTGAGTCTTAAACTACTTATTATGGATTAGCAATTTACACGTTTTTTGTTTGCTTGTGTGTTATTTCTTATCGGAGGATATTTTGAAAAGTTGTTAATGGACCGATAGTGTGACCTTGTGTCCCTGTTTGCGCCAAGTGACCTAAGTTCGATCCCCATCGTAAGGATACAGTAATATGACTGACTAAATCTCAGCACATGCTCTGTTAAGTTTATTTATAACGCTGCCAGTATCTTCGGAACTTTACCTAAAGGGAGTTCTTTAATTATTTTGTTTGGTTATACATTTTTTTTTCAAGGTTTTAGTTTCAGGTTTGTGTCATAGTGTTTTTATTCACAAGTAAACACATACCGACGCTCCGTATCAGTAAATCAGTAAAAAAGGTTAAATTGTAAACTATTGAGATGAATGTAACTATTAGCCTATGTATACTGTTTCTTACACATGAGAACAAGATATCTGTGGACTAGATAGATGTGATTTTTCAAGTTGAGTATCAAGGTACGAGTACGTTCTAGAACCCACACATTGTAACATCACGTAGAAGAAAATGTTTCTTTATAAAAAGGTTTTTGCATAAATTTTGGTAATTATTAATAATTGTTTAAAATAAAATATTGAGAAACAGATACCATGTTACAGAAAATTACAAGACAGTTTGTATAAAAATTACTGACACACATAAAATTGCTTATTAAATGTAAGTCACGTCTCACAATAAAGACGCGTGCAAAAGTCGTATTCAAATATATATATATAGTAAAAGTAAAAGTAAAGTAAAAGTAGAAGCAAGGTTATTGGAGTTTCACAGATTGAAATTTTTATTTATACCTAGGTATATATAATTCTATCCAAACTATAGAAATTCAAATATATATATTATATATACATATACATATCTATATGTATATATATTTGAATTTCTATAGTTTGGATAGAATTATATATACCTAGGTATAAATAAAATTTCAATCTGTGAAACTCCAATAACCTTGCTTCTACTTTTCGCAGTCCACTGCTGGACGTAGGTCTTCCCAATTTTGCGCCAGATATCCAGGTCCTCCGTATTCCTAAGCCAACGACCTTTTGCAAGCCGTCGGATTGGGTGTCCTACTCTACGTTTGCCAAGACTCAGTTTTAGCCTAGTTTAATCTGTCTGAGTTGTCTTATAAATTTTAAGTTTTATCCCTCAAACTGAGTTTAGTGACTATAGACTTGCAAACTATAAATGCAAGTTCGCCAAGCGAAACTATCTGGGGGAGGTAGACCGGAGTATCGAGCACAAAATCGTGGGGACCTATGTCCAGCACTGAACTGCAACATTTACAACAAACTAAATACTATATATCAAACCACACTAAAATCTATTATTACTTAAGTAGGGCACGAGGATGTGACTCTATATGCGAGACCATACATGTATGCCAAATAATTACCAATTTCATGTTAATCGCATATTTAGTTACATTGTAAAGTTCACTTGCAGCGACCCGTCCCATAGATGTCGTTAAAACAGTAAGTAGATGTGCATGTTGCTAGGCCGCAATCAGCTGATCCGGCTGATCTCATGCGCATGCGCAGATATCGTAGGCACTTAGCGGCTTATACAGGTTTTGAATATATTAACTAAATCATGGCTCTCGCGGTGTTTACTTCGGGTCTTCTTACGTTTTACTATTTATAAGTAATATACCAATTTTTTTAATAGTCTCTCGGTCATATCAAACGATATGCTTGTTTATTCTGTATTATGATTAGCAAGGACTAGTCATAAATAAACTTACGTATCAATTAACTAACTTATCAATATAAAAAAAAGTTTTATGGATGGTAAATATAATATGTGAAATTTATAACATCCATCATCATCACATCACAGCTCATTAAACTCCCACCGAGGGGCACGAGCCTACCGTATAGGGTGATTAGGCCTTAGTCGTCCAGCGGGCCAGTGCAATCCATGTTATAATCCATGTCTAACCGAAAATAACTAGAAGAAATTTCAATTTAATCCAAACAAAACCTTAGTAATGAACTGATAGCTTTGAAATTGCAGGTGCCATTTAAGTAATTTGTTAATTTCAAAATTATTATATTTACGAAAATATCTAACAATCGCTTAACAAACAAATATTTATGTAAAACGAATTGCAAAGTATAGCGATTTAGGAAATCTGAATAAATTTAACAAGCAATACCGCGATCTGTTTATGCACACGTCACAGGTTTAACTACAGGCGCGGTCGATGCGCGCAGGAAGTGTCGCAGCATCGGTACAATGCGCCATTGTGGTAATAATTACAATTGTACCGGGCCAGCCGCGTGACCCATTTTAAACTGCCTCTAAGGCATCGTGCACAATTACGTTACACAGTATTTGACAATCATAAGGCTATTCCTTAGAGTAGACGCCCTCCAGCCCGATGGACCGACGACTTGGGAAGATCGCTGGTGGAAGCTGGATAAGAAAAGCGGAGGACCGGATATCTGCGCAAAATGGGGAGACCTATGTCCAGCAGTGGACTGTGATAGGTTGAAGAGAGAGAGAGAAGGCATCATCAACACAAAAACGTGCCCACCGAGGGGCACGAGCCTACCCGTAGGGTGATTAGGCCTTAGTCGTCCACGCGGGCCCAGTGCGGATTAGCCGATATCACGCACAACCTTTGAATCTCTTCGTAAGCGTGCGCAGGTTTCCTCACGATGTTTTTCTTCACCGTAAGATCGTCGGATAACGTAGATATAATTTCGAAATTTTTAAATACATTGGTACTGCGGGATTTGTAGTTGCGCCCTCCCGTCGCAAGGCAACAGTCCACACGTTGAGCTACTGACGTTCTTTTATGGATTAGTAGACTGGAAATATTTGAAAAAACACGTTTTTTCAATGCAAGGCTTGCCAAATCCCAAACACTGAATCGTTAAATTTTTTCAGTGCGCTCGCATCATTCTCTGCCACACCGCGCGCCGTAAACCCGTCTCACCCTGTATAATTGTATTGATCAATTCAATTCAATTTAATTCAGCCTGAGTCAATAGATTTACCTTATATTTGGGGGACGTTCTTAGAATCATATGTCTGTAGGTTCATATAAAAAAAAATGCCAATGTTCCCGATTTCACCCTGTATAACTAAGAGTATGTCAAATATTTCACTTTGTTATGTGTATAATGTTACGCGTTTCATATGCTATTACCATGTAAATATCAAAACTGTCATCGCATCAACTGTGAACTGAGCTTTACAATCACAAATTATCGTCCTGCCCCATTGTTATACAATAAGCAATCATGTCCCAAACAATAGCACTTCCGAGTGAAAAGTATGTAAACTGTGACACAATACAGCCCTGGTACATCCCGTTAATGTATTTAATACATTATTTATATGCACAGCTTCATTTGAATATTTTAGGGCAGGTCAACGACCATGTGTTTTTGTAGGATACAAAGAATCCTAGACAACGCCAGTGTTTAATATGGGAGATTAATTTTAATGATAGAAAGTGGTTAATAAGTAGAATTTATTGTTTCGTTTTTGATGTAAATTTACACAAAATAAAATGTAAAAATTTTTGGGTCATTTTGAATATAATTATAATATGAGTACAGTATAGTAAGATCCTTACGTTGAAATTCTTAACAATTAAAAAAAAAATCAATGCCGACTTTCGCTTGCGAAATTAAACATTCCAATACAAAAACATCGATAAATCAAAGAAACCGGCAATCAGCGTTCATATATAATACGAATCGATTATAAAATCGATTTTAATTATTCAACATTTCGTATTGAATGTATCGTTGATCCTTATCTATGGTTTGATAAACGTGATGGAGCCATTTTGCCCGCTCGGCTTGTGTTAAGTGAAATTGTTAATTATTTATGGTCATTTATAATTTGTTTAATCTTGACCCTGTTCGTTTGGTATTACACAAGTAAATCACAAAAGGGATATTTATGTCCGTGTACAATTTAGTTCAGTAAAACGTGATGAGTGAGCGAGCGCGATACAGCAAAGGTCCCCGCAAATGGATCTCAGCTTTAATTTAGGATTTGTATTTATATACCGCAATATTATTTTTCCGAACAAGATTGAGGTTTTTCAGTATTTGTTGTGAATGGAGAATGTCGAAATTATTTACACACATTGCAATTGCGATAATAAATCACAATTATTATGAAGTGTCAAATGCCTGTATGTTTACTAAATAGCTGAATGAACGTGAATACAGAATAAATGTGTTTTGTCCAGCAATCATCGCGGTGGTTCCGTTCGATTCCCGTTGCATCGGCGCCCTACGCTCACGCTGGAACTAAATAACATGTTATATTCAAATCGTGCCTACAAATACGAATATCCCTTCCGCGAAATTAAGAAAAGCCAGAAGAACGGGCGATTGCTGACCACAGTCCGTTGCCGCCGCCGGCGTCGGTCGCGTAAAAAGCACAGATCACTCCAATATAGCAGTAATGCAAACAAAGCCGCAGGTAGGAAATGCGCGTCCGTTCTCGTGGTGGTGCAAGTTAGGAGCGCTTGGCGGTGCTTGAGCAGTAATTAGACGTGTGTTTATACATGGGGATTAGTATTAGAATATCAAGGTTTACCTATGTATGCCAAGAAAATCATAGTACATGTCCACAAATGTGTTCCTAAATGAAAAAAGAAGTATTCCTATTACATCTCTTGATTCTCTTGTATGCCGGGAACTAACTACCTTCGTTGTAAAGTGGACTTAGCAGTGAATTTAGATCGCTATGTGATCCGATGGACGTATACTCGAATCCTTAGGTAGACCGCACATAAATGTATATTTCGTGCGATTTTCACCTTTTTGGTTAAGATATTGCAAGCTTGAATCACCTGATTGTCTGTATAGAAAAATGATTCCGGACTTCCAAGGGCACGTTAAGCCATCGGTAACAACTACTATTTAAGTATCGTTGTCTTTAACAACAATAATCTATCTAGACCTAGAGATTGTGCATCTCATTTAAAAAGTGTCCGCGGCAAATTTTCATTCATAATCACGTCGCTTGCTACATGTCAAAGGACATAGTAGTATGCTCGTGCTTTTGATTTTGTACTCTTTTAATGACGCCTTAAGGTCAAAATTTCAATGAATAATTTTATGACATTAATATAACAATACGACAATGTGTCAAACGGTTCGGGCATTTTTTAGTTGATATTTCTTCGGATGGTGCATCTAGTTAGTTTTTTTTTATAATAATAAAATTACAGCTACAGACTCATGGTCCGTACTCTTTTTAGTTTAAGATTATTTTGTAATTTAATTATTATAATATTATGTTAGTGCTCCGCGCATGGGGCAAAAGAATTGGTTAAAGGGGGAATGGGATAACAGAATTAAAATAACTAAATATTTACATTAGGTGAATAATATTGAATAAACGGAATAAATAACATCATAAATGCTCTGTCTCTCTCTGTTTTATATTTATATAATAATAGTAGCAATAACTCTTACATTATTTAAGTCTTACTCTTCACCATTACAATTAGAACTTAAAATTAATACATCGCTAAGATGTCCATGTGGCCACCACCGATGCACTTCTTTACGGTGCAGATGTTGAGGTGGATGGACCAGGGGAGTGGGCCTCTTTTTGGCTTTGTCCGATGCAATGAGTTTGTTTAGGATTGCATCATCCCCCCTCTTAATAGTATCTAGTTAGTTTATTCTTTATCTAAGCCCACAAATGCCAAATTTATTCATAGCTGTGTTATGCGGGCAGGCCTGGGTCATCCAGTTGGACGTGATAGGCTAGTGACCCGCTCCCCGCTTATGTGTGTACATGGCCGCTCTCGTTCCGTCACAGTGAGCGCGACTGTCAATAATTTCAGCATTGACTCGCCGCCACTTTGTCGTAAACGGGGAAAGTCGGCAATTCGCGAGTGATCTGGAAAAGCGCTTTAAATCATCATTGCGGCGCAGATGTATTGGCAGCGATAAACACGTAGGTACAGCTCAATCGTGTCGTATATTTTGCAACTGGTACCTACATATCGATATTGAGTATAATAATAATTGTATTCGATATCCTCGATATCATATTTCATAATCATCATCAGCTTATGAAACGTCCCCACCGAGGACACGAGCCTTCCCGTAAAGGGTGTGTAGGCCTTAGTCGTCCACGCGGAGCCAGTGCGATTGGCCGACTTCACGCACACCTTGAATTTGAATCTTTTGCAGGCGTGCGCAGGTTTCCTCACGATGTCTTCCTACACCGTAAGAGCGTCGAATAACCTACATAGAATTTCGAAAATTTGAAAACACATTGGTATGTGTCAGGATTTGAACCTTAGCCCTCCCGGTAGGAGGGCAACAGTCCACACCATTAAGCCACCGACGCTTATTATTTCACTGCTTTGAAATCAGGTAGCTCAATGCATGAAGCGTCCGTTTACCTACAATCTTAGTACGTGTTTAATAAAACCTGATTAATAAACCTTTAAGCTTAAAAAACCCAAGAATTTACCAATTATGTGTTGTATCCTGCAAGCGTGACAGTATAACATTAGCCTGTAAATATAACGTGCAGTATGTTAAAATGTACACAGCGAGTCAGTTAAAATGTTGAAAATTGGATCGCGACTACAATTCACCTAATTAAAGGAAGAGAACAGACAATCTGAAATTGCAATAAGTGAATAGGTAATCAAATTGTATGTATATTTTAAAATTATTTATTTTATAAAAAGAGTTCATACGTGCAATATAAAGAATTTTACCCATTAAGTTACACATTTCAAAGATGAGTTAAAAGAAAATATAAATATAAATATCCACTGACATTCACACAGCGCCATCTAGCCCCAAGTTAAGCGTGAAGCCTGTATTATGGGTACTAAACGACGGATAAATACTTAAATACATTTTTTTTCGTAAATACATACATATCATACATAGAACACCAGACCATTACAAACAGACATGTTCATGCACACAAATGTTTGTACTGCCCGGGGATCGAACCCGGAACTGTGTTGCAGCCGAAAACAGTTTCTAAAGTTTTATGAGATGTCAATATAGTGTATTGAATAAAGCAATACAGCTGGTGAGAACCACCGCTTCGTGACTATCTGCGAATATGCATTTAACTCAATAAGTGTTTTCTCGTATGCAAACACCGGTGGTATGTCGAACATTCATTACTAGTTAATAAGCGAGCCCGCATTATACCTGACCTATACGCACATCCGCGACCGGCCCGCGTGAATGCACTAGTTCGAGGGTTTTACACCGTTACGCGGATTCTCGGTAACAATACAAGATGCAGTGCTGCGTGCCATCATTATCATCAGCTCATTAAACGACCCCACAACACGAGCCTATATCGTCCAGCGGCCAGTGCGAGTTGGACGACTTCACGCACCTTTGAAGCTCTTCACAAGTTTCCTCACGATGTTTTTCCGCTCTGTAAAAGCGTCGAATAACGTACATATAATTTTGTAAATTCGAAATTACATGGGTACGTGGTGAGTTTTGAACCCCATCCCTTCCGGTAGGAGAGCAACAATTCACCATTGAGCCACCGACATTTTCATTGCTTAGACTGCGTGTAAAAATTTTAAATCCGCTTAGCATGAAACGATGAGTAAGAATGCAATGTGTCATCATCATGATTACAGACAAATATGTCCACTGGTGAACGAAGACCTACCCTGATGACTTCCACGCGGACCGATCCCTAGCAGCAGACATTCGTATGGGAACTAGAGTAACTGTTATAGCCCCCAGGATCAAGAGGAGAAGGAACACGAAGAAGATGAATTGGCAGTGGGCAGGGCACATAGGCGTAGAACCGACGACGGCTGATAGGACTAAGGTTCTCAAGTCAATCTCCCCATAGCTATGCTGTGTGGTAAGGCATGTGCCCTGCATTGAGCCGTTATAGGCTGATAATGATCTGAACCTATGAGTGGGTTAAGAGGCCGATGGATGTCAACTGCTAGGAATCGGTCCACGTGTATTTGCAGTCCGCCCTTTTCGGATTGAATAGTTTAAAAATATGTTCACCTATACTAAATAAATAATAATAATAAATAATATAGATAGATACTAGATTTAGCCCCAATGGGCTAAGGTGGCAACACTGTGTATTTTTTAGTTTTTAAAGTATGAATAAATTATAACAACCAAGTTAGCGTTTCGCAAAACAAGTCAAACTTTTTGTCTCCACTCAAGGATCGAACCTGACGCCACTTACCTCGGACTGCCCTTACCGGTCGCAATCTAATCACCTAGCCCGGTGTCGCCAGTTAATGGATTACCCCGCGAATGGGACACCGACCCAATTATACGGTGGCAAGTATTCAGTTTATTGATAGACTGTCATGTTGCAAATGGCCGCCGAGATTGGTGCGCGTACCAATTATACGGTAACCACTGGGGTGTTTTCAAGGTATTTATATGGTGGTGTTGGTAGTGTGGTGGTTACAACTTTCACAGAATGATGATGTGATCTGAATTGATGAGTGAAATGCTTAGATCAACTATAAACTGACTAGAAGAACAATCACGAAGAAACATCAACCAAAAATTTCCGAGCCCCATGACATATGCGTATAGTTATTGTCACATTTAGAACGTGAAACTATTTATTAACTTTTTTACCATAACGCGTCTTAAGAACAATATCCAAAGCATGGGCACACTACAGGTCTACAGAGCGTCGGTGGCTCAGTGGTGTGGACTGTCGCCTTCCTACCGGAGGGAGGTTCAAATCCCGACACGTACCAAGTACCAATGACAAACCAACTAATCAAGTCCCATGCTCCCTAAATCGCGCTATAAATGTGCAGGTCCGTTAATGCGCAGGCACTGTCAGCGACGTCACGCCCACGCGCACCGTCGAGTTACGGCGCATGCGCACGCACCCGCCCGTAGCGGTAATGCGCTTATTAGCAGCGCATATTAACAATACTGTGGATTATTGTGTCTATTTAGGTTTCGTCAATGATTTAAATATGTCAAGCCCCATATTAAGCGAAGAGCTTGTAAGGGTATTCAACAACTGAATGTAGAAAAACAGACCATCGTGGCGTGCACAGAGATTATGAGTAGGGTATGCAAAGTGAGTAACACCAATCACAAAAACAATCAATAATTTATATTTTTGACAAATTGAGTGCTGTTGATGACAGCAGATCGCCTATGTTTTGAAATCTATAGAGGAAAGTAGGCGAATAAGTGGAAATCATTTTAAATGTTGGCGATTTTGGGTCGTCTGGACACACAGGGTAGTGTACCTATGCACTGGTTATTTGCATATATGAGTGAACGCCACTGGGTTTATTAGGAAGCAGTTATCCGTTTCCGAACAAGAGCTTTCAAGAGTTTTATGACCATAACTTATATCAATGAATAATCGGTATAAACATAGAGCGTCGGTGCTCAGTGGTGTGGACTGTCGCCTTCCTACCGGGAGGGCTGAGGTTCAAATCCCGACACGTACCAATGTATTTTCAAATTTTCGAAAATATATGTACGTTATCCGACGCTCTTACGGTGAAGGAAAACATCGTGAGGAAACCTTCATGCACACCTGCGAAGAGATTCGAAGGTGGTGTGTGAAGTCGTCCAATCCGCACTGGGCCCGCGTGGACGACTAAGGCCTAATCACCCTATACGGGTAGGCTCGTGCCCCTCGGTGGGGACGTTTAATGAGCTGATGATGATGATGAAACATAGATATAACCACAATCTCTTAACTGAAAATGCACAGTGACCTTCAGAAGGCTGTCGTTTACTGTGACAACTGGTTCAATTGTTCGAATCGAACCTACGACCTTGCCCCGTGTCGCTGGAACCACCCATTCGTGACTGGTAAACACGGTGAAGCGAATCGCGTCCTCCCTTCAATGGCCCTTAGGTATGTTACGAAAAGCTGTTGGAACAATGTAAAAGGTGCATAGCTATTTGTAGAAGGTTAATATTACTTATGTTTGGAATATACTTTTTATGACTGTATATTATTACTTATTGACATTCGATCAGTTCTCTTATAAATAATTAAAGCAAGATTTAAAGAAATCTCTTTCGGTGTTTTGGTTAGTTATAAAATTCGCTAATACTCCAAAGGATGTGGGTTCGATCTCAGTGTACAAACATTTATATGCATAAACGAAAACATGTTCGTTAAAATTGGTCTGCGCGATTATTATGTAGGTAAAATTTGATAAAGAAGTAATATAAAAAGTGTGTTTAGCTAAGTGCCAAATTACAGGGTTGTATTGATTTATTTATTAACTGCCTAGCTTACCGAAAGGTCATGTTTGTATTACCAGGCACAAAGAATGTAAGAACGAGTCTATGACGATATATTAGGATTAATAAAATAGAATCCACACCCAAGTGACCAGGAAAGACCACAAACCTAAGACAGTTGTCGAATAAAAAGTACAAAATGAACTGTCATCTCTAGGTCTTCTCGAATTAACGTCGAAAAATAGACGTCTAAGAATATTCCCACGCTCATGAAATATACAATTGTGAAGTATACCAAGTAGAACGGACGTACATTTCCACAGCAAATCATTATTCATCCAACTATTACCCATCACCAGAGCTCGCCAATCCGCGCCACTCCGTGACAAATTCGTAATGTGCAACCTAACCAAGTAACCACCCAACGAGACCTTCCTTCCCCCTCCATAACAGAGCCCATTCTGAGGTTGCGGAGAAATTATATGAAACCTGTAGATCTTCTCAACTGGCCAGGACACCTTCAAGGTGTAAGGCTAATTGTTTTGTGCGGTGACTTAAGATTTATGACGTCACGCCCTGCGATATGTACTCACGATCTCGAGTATGCAGAACGCTCCTTCAAAAAGATGAAGACCCGTTATAGAATGGTCTTTAAAAGAGGAATTTAGCATGAGGCTGGCGATTAGACTGCACAGATGATGGGCGTCGTTAGCGGGTCTTAACGACGGTAGAGTTGAGTTGTATTCTTCGTTTTAAACACAAGTGCGATGAACAGGTTCTAAATTAGGTATACTTACATATTAAAAATATTTAAAATGTAGAATTTCTTGTTAAATAATTAGTAAATTGGAATGCGAAATCTCAAAATCTTCAAAATTGTCTTCTGGCAAAGTCGAAACCAATAATTTTACGTTCTAAATATATCAATAACAATACGTATGTGTCATAGGGATCGGACATTTTTTAAAGTCAAAGTCAAAATCCATTTAATCAAATTGGGCTTACAAAAAACACTTTGACTTATATTTTGATGTTTCTTCGTGATTGCGCACCTAGTTACTTTATAATTGATCTAAGGATTAAACATACGTAATGGCTACTAGTTACTTAATATTAACTCAAATGCTACCGACCGGCCCGCCCATAAACATATCTCCGGCGCAATATTTCACAGACAATGCGACAATGCCAAGATTTACCACGGTACTTTCGCCGACTCCCAAAATGGTCTGATTTGACGCCGCCGCACGTGGCCGCGCTTGTGCAACGTTGCCGTTATTAGCTGCAACTTAATTGCAAATGTGCTAGACAATGCAACGACTAAGATCCAGGTACATTTAGCTGAGGATGACAGTGTATACACTGTATACGGTTGTATACGTAGATACTTCAAATGCGCGAATATTTATCATGCCATAGAAGTTATTATTTTACATGACACAAAGTCTACAGGAGGGTCAGGACGCTCTCCTGATGCTTTGTGATACGCCTGACCATGACAGAGCGGCATTCAATGAGACCAACAACTGATAGTTTTTGTTCTCCATCAATGCTGAACTGCACCCGTCACCCGAGACAACAGATATATAATTTGCTTAATATTCCAAACAAGATACTCTGACAAAATATATTAGATGGAAATATTTCGATAAATGATTTGAGTTAATCCTAACCGTACATTAAATATTTTCTACACCATTAATTAATCGGACAACAGTTATTTCATATTGTAATGCCCCTTAAATATTGGATGGACTCAAGAAGCCTAGGCGTTAATACATTTACGTTATGTATGCAATATATTTTGATGTATATAAACCAAATTCAGTAGGTATTTCATGTAAATATGTGTATTAGGTTAAATACTACAAATCGCCATTGTAGAATATCAAAACCATCAACTTAATACAACAAATTCAAACTAGAATATGATAATGAATCCGACTAAAAGTTACTAAGCTATTGCTCGTAAAATTAATATAATTTTACGCTCGTAATATCTTATACTACAAACATGTTTGGTTTATAAGGCACTTTAATACCAAGATATATAACGGCACAGCCTTAAAGCTGTGTTTACCCTATCATTGAGCTAGTGGTGACCTCTACGAAGTAACATGAAGTGTGCCATGCTCCAGTGGGCACTAATTGAATCGGATAAGTTCCGGAGCGATCCCGTTGCTGGGATGCGCGTGCGCAGACCACCCTATTTCATGACATAAGCAAAATGGAAAACACTTTTCTGTGTTCGCTTAAATGCAGACGCGGTTATGTTTGTAATTTTACAACTTGTTTATAGGTTCGTAATTTTATTGATAATTACTGGTATTACGAACTCCTGCAATACGATGAAAATTTTCATACGTTATTTTTATCCCATTAGAACTTTATGGAGGTATTTTTTAGTATCGCTTTTACTTAACGCCATTTATGATTTTAGTAGTTTCATATAAATGTCAAACGTAATAACAATTTTATATCTACAATACGAATGCAGCTCTTATTACTTAAACTTATCGATGGCTTATATGTAGTTCGTAAATTTAAAGAATATAAAGCTGTGGTATACATATGATAATATATTTGCCAGGCTACAGCACATGCGCCAACAATAACTAAAAACATATTTACTTTATGGCATGTCCGATTTCAAATTTCTAGAACAAATAACAGAACATAATCTGTTACCGCAAAGATTTCATTTCCTCGCCGCTAGAGCAACAGACCGCACTCCGCAGTGATAAACGCTTAAATGATATCCGCCGAAGTAGATCAGAAAGTGTACGTGAGTAGCCACTATTATCCGTAGATACACATAACGTATTAACGTTTTAATGTAGCAGAAAATGGACTTTATATGATCATCATCAGCCTATAATGGCCCACTGCTGGTCACAGGCCTTCCCACACAGCATCGCTATGGTGAGATTGGGTTGTAACCACGTGGGTCCAATGTGGATTGGTGGGTTAACACCACCTTCTTTTCGGACAATCAGGTTTTTCAGTCTGCAATGTAATCTAACCTAACCAATGTGACGTTTCCCGCGGGATTATAAAGCACGCGCGCTGTGCCACTAGACCACGGGGCAGTTAAATAAAATATAGATGATAAACGAATTATTTTCAAACGTTGTTTTCGGAAAACCCAATAAACAGAAACATTATAGGATTGTCTCTTTGTAAAAGATTCCAGGCAGTTGCCATATAACACACATATTTCATCATTATCCTGTCTTATAATACCGAAAATAAAATAAAAATAAAATAAAAACAATATAATATATTTCAATTTAGGTATTAAATAATTAATTAACACAGGTAATATAGGGTTTGTAAATAATAATAGGAACTGCGTCCGGAATATATTAAAATTTACATACATACAAGTAATTGGACACAACAATTGGACGACCATTTGGTGTTGCGGTTGAGAGGTCGACTGCAACCAAGGGTTCCGGTTCGATCCCGGGCAGTACAAACATTTGTGTGCATGAACATGTCTGTTTGTAATGGTCTGGGTGTTTTCTATGTATAATATGTATGTATTTACAAAAAAAAAGCATTTAAGTATGTTTATCCGTTGTTTAGTTCCCATAATACAGGCTTCACGCTTAACTTGGGACTAGATGGCGCTGTGTAAATGTCAGTGGATATTTATTTATTTATTAAAATACGTATATTGATAGAAGAAAGTCATGTAGGCACAGTAGAAAGGCAAATATGGAACTCTGCGCATAATGACAGAGTTACTACCACGGTATCGAGCTCATTAACCCTTTGACCGCCAATGACGCCTTAAGGCGCCAGACACAATAGATTTTCTATTGTGTCTGGATTCCCGGCGTTCAATGGGTTAAAACAGGCAACAATACATTTAAAATATCTCGATAAAACGCAGTCGGAACACCAAGGTGTAGCGCCAAATAAACAATATTATCCGCGACATGCGAACCGTAAATCGCAATTAGCTCGGCCTGATGAGATTCTGCGTTTGTAATGTGAAATAATATCTTAAGAGATTTGCTGTTATTGGTCGCATTGATCGGGAAATTTTGTACGCCTATCAACGTTCTTTAGAGTCGCTCGTGCGATGGTAATGGCAATGTTGTCCAGTGATATAAAAAGTATAGATTCGTGTTATGCTCACAAAACAATCGAAAAAGTGTTCCGAATGCAGTGACAGTACACATACACATATTTCGAATGAGCGTACATTTACCTAAACAAGCCTACAAACTGTATTCTCTTTGGCGGTTCCATTTTGAGGCACGGGTGGCGTATCTACCTTTATATATACAGAATATCATTGATGTTGTCATATTGATTCTGCAAAGCACAGACACGTCCACACAGAATAGCTATTGGACAGATGAATCGAAATACATATATATATATACATATATAAATACGAGTTACTTAATATTTTTCCTTATGTCCTCAAAACAATCTATTTTTGACCGGTTACGCTTCCTTGAAATGACTTTATCATATAATTTATAAGTAGTTATGACTCAACTCTTATTGCAGTTAGTAAATTGGACGTCAGAGGAACTCTTAAAAATAAATTACGCGTGACTTTATGGAAATACTTTGGGATTTAATAATAATATAGTTTTAAGGTTTAAATTCCAATTTTGTCTTTTTAGTAATATCAAATATGCACAACAACATCAGTATTATGAATAAAAAGTAGGTAACGAGGTATACAAGTACGTATATTATTTCTATAGTACAACCACAGACATCCGAATATACAATTAGACTGGACAAGCCGCCAAGTTTATAGGCAGTCCAGTGTCGCAATTTCTTTTCGGTTCTTACCTGTGAAAAGTTATTCTATTACTTGGTAAATTTACTGATTCATTGCGATGATGGCATGTTACATTGCACAGGATTTTGGAGAAAAACGGTAATTTCTTCTAATATTCGTGCGTCTTGACTCGTCACACAGAGCGTAAACTGGCAGCCAGTGTATGCTCGTTGAGCTTACATTTGTCGCACTTTAAACGCCCCATCTCTTGTATTGGGAAATCTGTGAGTACAACCTATCTAAACACATAGCTAACTTAACAAATTACAGGGAATTTTAATATGTTACAAACTTAAATCAAAGCTATGGAATATATGTTACATTCAAGTAGGCAATTTTCTCCTTACTTCGCTGATAAATACCGACACTGTATTAAACGCTCACCAATAAATTACTTATCTGCATCAATTTTTATTCATTAGCCACTAACTGATTGCGCTTTCCCGTTGAGATAATAAGCCTCGTGCCTCCAAGTATCGGAAGTCTGCCACCATCCATCGACCCTGGAGGCGCCGCTGCAAATGCGTTAACACCCGCATTACTCAAGAATACCCTGTTTCAATTTTCCCGTATAAATATAGTAGTTGTTAAGGCCTAATGATCACCTAGCTACTTACTGCTTAGTGGCTGAAGAAATTCTAATGCTCGGCAGTAACGTTGCATTAATCCGCAGGCAAATTGATAAGAATAGTACTTTAAGGTATATCGACGTATTAATTTATTTCAATTTCTTTCGTATAATTTCATAATTATATAATCGCTTTAAGTAAAAACAGAAACTTTACGGATCATGCATTGCGTTTTTTGGAACTATTTGTAGGAGTTGTTATGTTTGTAAATTTCTCGTATGGACCTCGTAGTCAGTCGCCATTTTCAATATAAGCCGTAACAAGACAGACAAAATATGTAAAAAATTTTTTAGTACCTATTTGTTCCGGAAAAACATTCATGTGCAAATCGTTTAAAAATTATTTTGATAATAAATTCCTGTCAATTTCATTTATTTCTATAGATTAGAAGACTGTATTTATTTCCCACAAAAGTTTGCCAGCTAAATATTTCAACGACTTATTTTAAATCCCCACTTTTCTTCCACAGCCGGACACTGTGCCGCAGGCCAGCATCGACATGACCACCGTGCTGGAGGTGAGCGAGGCGGACGGCGTGACCGGCCACCAGCACAGCCTGGCCATCACCGCACCGGAGAGGGTCACCTTCGTCAAGGAACCTGCAGGGAGGAGGCGCGCTGGTGGCTGACGTGCTCAGCGTGTACCCGCGGAGTAAGGTAAGAAACCATTCTTTCTATATGTGCCAGTGTATGTTCCGAACAGATGGCTTTTGCACAGGTCTTAATAGGAGAAAGAAACTGTTGTGTACTGGAACTAAATCGACGATTCTGCAATCCTTAGTCAAAGTCTTTAAGCAATGCGTTCGACCCACAGATTTTCCAATACAAGAGAGGGCAAGCCGCGTTTAAAGTGCGACAATGTAAGCTCAACGAGCATACACTGGCTGCCAGTTAACGCTCTGTGAGACGAGTCAAGACGCACGAATATTAGAAGAAATTACCGTTTATTTTCCAAAATGCCATCCTGTGCAATTGTAACATGCCATCATCGCAATGAATCAGTAAATTTACCAAGTAATAGAATAACTTTTCACAGGTAAGAACCGAAAAGAAATTGCGACACTGGGACTGCCTATAAACTTGGCGGCTTGTCCAGTCTAATTGTATATTCGGATGTCTGTGGTTCGACCTGTACTGTCAAGAAGTGGACTACGATAGGTGGAAGAGAGAGAGAAAGAGTGAACGGAACGGATCAGTTCAAACGGTGCTAAGTAATATGCTTAAGCAATGTTTAAGGAAATCTATAAAAGTAGGTAGTTATTATTTTCCGATAACACTACCTCATCACCGGAGACGGCAGATGTTAGGTCTCTTGTACCCGGTAATTTTAACTGATTTAATCTGGTTTTTATTATAGAGTACTTTAGCTGCAAACGGATCTATTATGTTCCGGACATATTAAAATGGTTTGCCTGTTCTCCACGCCTGGCAGGGCTGTACAGTAGCACCTAAAAGAAATGAGGGTAAATAAAAAAACGCTGCTAGCCGTTCTCTGATCAAAATTTTGGCACCTGAAGATGCCATTTCAATATCCTTAAGTTGATTGCTTCATTGATGAATTTTTTTGCAACATAAATAGATTGTAAATTAGTTCTGTCATCATCTTTGGTTTGAGACATTTTTAAAGATCATTGCGACCTCGCCTCTTTGTTTTATCTTAGCACTTCATATAGTGCAACCTGCTAACAATATATCGGTTAATTAGACTAATAAAACTGTCGATACTGGAGCAGTCTTCAGTTATTAACTCTAATTACTGGCGACCTTCGTAGGAGCTGTCTTTACTCATTGCGTTTTAAGAATTGAACTATTATAACTTATTTTACTATTGAGTTACATAAACCACTGGTATTTAGCAACACTTAGTCGTACTAGTCTAATGAATGTATTTGGGTGTACAGTATTTAGTAATTTCACTGCCTGCACCTTGCAGCCCACAAATGGATACTATTTGAACTTCTATTGGGAGATTTTTTTTTGTAATTTTTTTAACAAACAATTTTCGAGCCTAAAGTCCACGTAGTGGAATCTAAGTGACACGTCACATTAAATACAATATTTTTTTCTGTTACTGTTGGACTGTTCAATATATTCACATGAAAAAAAAAATTAAAAGTGGGATATTTCTAAAAATAAATCTATGATTTTCATCAACACTTATGTTACTGTAATTATGCTTTACGTTTATTCGTCATATAAATGACAAGAAAAAATTTCAACTGAAAACAGTCGGTCTGCTTTTTCATCATGATCGTAGCAGGCGGGTTAGTGATAGCAGTACCGATACAAGATTAGGCGTAATGAGAGAGCTCTGCTTTACATTCTCCATTAAAATGCTGTCCCTACGCCCCTTACATCATCATTATCATCAGCTCAATATATGTCCATACCGAGGGTTACAAGCCTACTCGTATAGGTTGTATAGGCCTTAGTCGTTCTCGCGGGCCCAGTGCGGATTGGCCGACTTCACGTCTTCAATTTGAATCTATTCGCAGGCGTGCGCAGGTTTCCTTGCGATGTTTTCCTTCACCGTAAAAGCGTCGGATGAACGTACATATAATTTCGAAAATTCGAAACACATTGGTATGTACGTGGCAGGATTTGAACCTGCACCCTCCAGTTCGGAAGCCACCACCACACCAGTGACCCACCGACGCTCTTAAGTCTCACTGTCAGTGATATTTAATTCATTTTAATTTTATTTCAATTGGCTTTTGCAATTTATTACCCTTATGAATAAAATAAATTAAATATAAATTAATACTAATATTTAAAAAGTATTAGTCAATATATTTTTAGTATAATGCGTTACGGAGAGCTTAGACTTTTACTCACGGAGACTATTTTTATGGGGGAAAGCATAAAGTATTCCGAGAACTAATAACACTCGGTATTATTACTCGAGACGAATTACTATGGAACCAGTCTAACCAGATTGTCATGAAATAGAAAAATACAAATGTACATCTAAACGCGTATACGAGGAACTATGTGTTTTTGTTTTACTGGTAAGTCTACTGGTCACAAAACTTCCATATGGTCTTACTAGTAAGTCTCATCATCATCATCAGCTCATTAAACGTCCCACCGAGGGGCACGAGCCTACCCGTATAGGGTGATTAGGCTTAGTCGTCCACGCGGGCCAGTGCGGATTGGACGACTTCACATACAACTTCGAATCTCTTCGCAGGCGTGCATGAAGGTTTCCTCACGATGTTTTCCTTCACCGTAGAGCGTCGGATAACGTACATATATTTTTTCGAAAATTCGAAAATACATTGGTACGTGTCGGGATTTGAACCTCAGCCCTCCGGTAGGAAGGCGATAGTCCACACCACTGAGCCACCGACGCTCTACTTACTAGTAAGTCTTTGAAAAGTAAATTCCCAGTAGTCAAATTGGTAAGACTACAAGGAATACCCGTTTTTAATAATCTCTTAAAATGTTTCCTTCCATACAACATTAAAACAAACATCCATCCATGTGTGTTACACAATGCTTATAAAATTTCTTAGATAAATGACACAAGTGTTAAGATAAATATAAGCTGTATTCGTAGTCGTGATGTTTAACATAATTAGTCCTTTGTTAGCAAAACATCATCCGATAATTGCCTACCCATAATTTGCTTTAAATCAAATACAACACCGACATTTTATTTGTTCCATAGTTAAGTTAATCCAAAGTATTTGCCAATTAAGCAGTGAAGATTCCACAGACTTCAAAACTACTGTGCGCATTGTATAACAAATCCAACGCGTGAAGCAATTATTCATTGACTTCAATTAAGTAAACGCTTCAGTCAATACGATCTCACTCCATTAGCATTGGATGCATAGCCAAACGTCCGAATGAGAACATTAGACCTCAATGGAGCACACGATCCCAATTGGGGGGGAAGTGGGGCAAATACGCGGCCTAATTGGGGCAGGATCGTGTTGCAGCGCTGACTAACGCGTGATCCGACTAAAATAGGTCACGATTTTTGAAGTAATGAATCATGGATTGCGTATGTCGCCTTTTATTTGAGGACCTAATAAATCCAATGAAAAGCGCAACAACACGTTACTTTCTAGGAGTTGATGTTATGTGTGTATTTTTACTTATATGATAATTGCTATTTATTTATATATCGAAGTGGGATGGAAATATGTCTAGGAAGTAAAATCATTGGATACTACAAAATTTGGAACGCTCTAACTTCTTAACATCATGAAACTTTGTATATCTATTCTTGGCGATATCAAGAAACGGGATTTAAAATAATATCGAATAATGATGAAACGCTCATAGTCATATCGTAGAAGGCCATAGATATGCACACATCAACCCCCAAAAACAGAAAACTAAATTGTATCTCTTTAGTTCTTTTCAATCCCCGTTGCACCTACCTAATGTCTCTTAGAACTAATATCAATTAAAATCGTCATTCGGACTCGTTTCCGCGTTATTAATTGGCGGCAGTACTTCACTTCCTGAATGCCGTGTATGGACATCATCAGAGCTTAGAATGCGGCGGCCAAAGCCATTTCTTACGCCGGAAAAAAACGTACACCGGTTTGTGATGCCTAGTTCTGTTGCGCACCAGTTGAGTTATGAAAGAACGTGGAAAAAGTTTTTATTTTGGTATTTAATATTCCACGGCAATCTATCAGCTCCTGAGGACCCATTGTACATGAAGTCAGCGTAGATTATGGGTATGCAGATGTGTTTTCCGATTCCGCAATGCTCTTTGACCAATGCATTTAACCCGTACTAGTAAACGCAGCTAAGACATGACACTGACTGTGAGATTAGTTGACAAGTTAAATGATACTCAACAAGCAATGGATCGAGCTATGCTCGGGGTCTCACATATAAGATCAAAAATATACATAGCTCGCCGGATAGAAGTGGTAGTGGGGGCCAGCTACGTATGACGCAGAACCGATGGCCGCTGCAGCAGACAAATCCTGGTGTGGAAACCGCGTTTTAGCAAGTATAGGGTATGATGCCTTTTGACTCTCGTTGTGGCCCCAGGGACTTGCAAAAGCCCGCTGATGGGTGCTCGATAAGAAAAGCGGTCCGAGATATTTGGCGAAAATGAGGACGACCAATGCAACTGCAATAAGGTAAAGAGGTCTTGTGATGAATTGTTGGGACGCCTGTATTTCACCAGTGACCCCAAAGTTATGATGACACTGAATAACAAACCTTATCTGCTAGTAGAATTAGCGCAGACTAATTTTAATTTCACAGTTGTACGCCAAAGAATTCTAATACCGTCTCCCTAAGGTATATTACCTAATAAATAAAATTATTTTAAACGTACTTACACGTATGAAACTTTAAAGCTCACCGCACCTACCCATTAAACTTTACGATTAGAGACAGCAGTTTAAAAAGCACTAAACACCTGAGTATATTAAGTGCATACGTGTGAACGGTAGATTGTACCAACAAAAACATTTGCATCAGCTCGTGACTGACCGGTAAGGTCATTGACCTCCGGGGCCGGTACTTAATAGTGTTATAGGTAGATAATTTGTGATAAAGTTTCGGTGGACGGATGAAAAAGAAAACAAAGATGGCCGCGCTTGTTTCATATCTTACAATCAAAAAGTTATTAATTTTGATGCGCTAATCCAGTTCAAAATTCAATCGGGATAATAAAAATCCTGTTCTATGTATTAGCTATCGCACGTGACACTGGCGGAATCGTGGAAAATATGCTAAAATATGAAAATTAAAACTAGAAAGAAGAAGATTAACTTGATAATGAGGTTTTCGTATCGCGGTTGTCAATACCACAATTCACAAAAAGAAGATATAACATGCACTTCGAAGCTGTGAAGGACAACAGCGGAATCTTAGAAATGCGGTGACGGCGACACGCGGCGGACATTCTTGTATTTTGTTTACGCTCATGAAATTAATCAATTTCACATAATTCTACCATTTATGGTCATCTTTCTTGAATCTATACTTAGATTGACTGTCAATCTGGTAAAGCGTTCGTTTCTAATTACTACGGCTTGGATGAAATGTGACTTCTCAGAGGTTATACCGTGGTCTTCCCAGAGGTTATATCAAATACGGTGTGATTAAAATCATTACAGAGCGTGATGATGATAATGCACTGTTCTAAAGTCCATCCAATCATCCCATAATGGAGGGCGTGGTTTCATAACCCTCGTCTCAGGTTCTAACACGAAGGAACCACTAGTCATGTGCCCTCTTTGGATTTTGAAACAAGTTATTTAAACTGATTTAATACTTTCAACCTTCAAAATGAAGCGATACCTAGTATTCATGTTTTGAGTTTTATGAAAGTAAGCTCTAGGTCTAGGTTATTACAGATTGTACTAGTAAAACCAAACTAAATTTAATGAAAGTAGTTTGTTATTCTTGTCGTGAAGATTCCAATTTAAAACAGTCGAAATATATTCAGAATTGGACACCAGCCGCAGAACCTATTCATGTATTTCATCATAGACAAAGCCATATAATCAATTAAGAAAATGATATTCATATAATAGGTACGCGTAATTTTACAGTTGTAACTTAAGCGAAACAAATTTTATTTTGGATTGATTATATAAACTTAAAACAATCGTAAGGTATATATATGTAATATAATAATATAAAATGCTTCCACAGAGTATATCTTATATCCATACTCGTACATACATACTAGTATGACTTTTATAGTAATATGTCTGTAATCACGGTGTAGGCCGCAAAAGGCGTTGCGTCTTGTCCCGTCCAATTACCTTTTTTCCCATCCAAATACATCTTCATTGCAAGCCAGTGTTAACTGCCAGTGACAAGTGTGCGCAGTAGAAAGCGCTGACAGCGCTGTCGAATCTTAACAGCGCAATTCATATGAAGTAGATGCTGAGTGATATATGTCGATGCATTCATGTTACGATAGTACTACGACGCTGTCTTCGACTGAGTTATGCTTCGCACTCGCCAACTCTTCTGTGTGTACTTTTGAAAATCGTAAACGCTAAATTATAACGTCGTGTAGTAAAATTAGACCCCATAAATATGGTTATGGACCTAAAACTGTATGTATTGAATTGATTCAGGTCAAGTCGATATGATTGTTAGATTCTCTTCAATATTTCGCAGTCCAGTTCTGGATGGCTAGGTTCTCCCCCATTTTGCGCCAGTTTATCCCGGTCTCATCCAGCGTTCCTTTCGCAAGTCGTCGGTCTATCGGGCCAGAGGCGTCCTACGCTACGTGATTATAAATGCCCAATCTCCCCATAGCTATGCAGTTTGAGAAGGCGTGTGTGTACCCTGCAGAGTGGCCTTATAGGCTGATGATGATGATGGGTTGATATTATGAATTATGTATAGGGAGCGTTCAAGTATTACGTAACGCAATTTTGAAGATTTCTGACCCTCCTCCCCTTGTAACGCACCGTAACGTTTTTCTGTACTCCCCCTCCCACTCTCTAAACGTTACGTAACACTCAAGTGCAATCAACAGATTTTATTTACAATATAATCTAGGGATTCCCCGTAAAATATAAAAAAAGGTTTGCCAACTTGCAAGAACAAATAAAAATGACGACCCAGACTAATACAATCAAGGGAGTCCCCGTAAAACGTAAATGAAGAGTTGCCAATTTTGGAGATTTAATTCCTAATTTTTTATTTAAAAAAAATTATGTTACGTAACGTGTTGTAAGAAAGCCCCCCACCGCCCTGTAACGCATCGTAACGTTTAAAGGCCCCCTACCCCCAAATTGCGTTACGTATTACTTGAACGCTCCCATATACTAACTTCAGTAAGGTGCCAAACAATCTTATATTCACATGACACCATATTTTTTTAAACAAAATGTCTTTAACTATTTATGTTTACATATTCTAAGGTAAGCTAGATTTTTATGTAAATGATTTCAGTGGTAAGAAACTAAATAACAAAAAAGCACTTAAAGCGCTTTAAGTAATGCCCTCTTCCAATCGAGTAGCATTTGCGACGTGAAAACTTGGCTAGAAATTGTCGGACATCGGTTAATTGTTCGAAAGCAGATATTCGAGGTAATAGCTCCGATATGGCCGTTGGCCAATAGAGCCTTAATGGACTAATTGTCTTTCTCGGGAAAATGCCGGCGCACCCGCCTAACACGCGTGAGATTTGGTATCTTCTGTTTTTTATGTATTTACAAAGTTTGGTGTAAAGTTTGTACAAGACAACACCTTACTCTTATGTGTTTGTATTCAACTGCTATGTATCATACTTTCAGACTGTTTAAAATTTTATATTTAAATTTCAGTTACTTTGACTGAATGACTTTTCAGGGGCATACAGGGACTTAGTGAAGAGGTGTTTGTCTAAATGCTATTGTATTATGACACGATTGTTTTGTTCATTAAATTAACCAATTGGTAGGCACATCAATGCCTGAAGAAATGTTGGTCTTAACTTGTCAAGCCGTAGATGAGCTGAAAAAAATTAGGCGCTCTGATTGTAGGCAAGTCTTATCAGAATATTATCAGAATTCACAAAGGTCCTAATTTGTCTATCTTACACGTGGAATGCACACACATTGTAAAAGTTCTTCAAAATGGCGGCCATCACGTATCGTACGGTAGTTGAGATTGATCCGTGCGGGAGCGTCAGCGGCGATACAAAATTAATTGCTCCAAACATAAAACAATAATGAAATTGGTCCGTCGGCGCCGGCGTCCCGTTACTCCGCCGGTCGCTGAACCGACTCCATTACGATTATAAAGATAAAAATATTGAAAATAATACCCATAGGTAGGACAGGTCATGTCTGTTCGCTTAGCTGAACCAGGGTTCTATTAGCTAAACTAGTTCCAATCATATCTTTTGGTTATGATATCGTAGGCAGGATGAATCACCTGATTGTCTGCCAAGAAAGATAATTCCGTGCTTTGGAATGGACGTTAACCCATTGAACGCTGGGAATCCAGACACAATAGAAAAGATTATTTTCGAACTGATACTGCTGTTGGCCGTAGATGGCCTTTACAGATTCATCGGGAAATTGCGAGCGCAGATGGCTTTCAGACTTAAAAATGTATTGTGACTGACGCCTTAAGGCATCATCAGTCCTGGCTACTATGGTTGTCGTTAATACCCACCATTCCACACTGGGTACGCATGGTGGGTCACAGCTCACACTCCACATATCTATTCTGGGTGGGAAGCCCTTTTCTACAGTGGGACGTTCTAGACTGATGATAAACAAGAGCTGTTGTTTTAAATGTAAAAAACATACCTACTTGTTATATTAGTGATTGGCCAAGGTTTAGCTTTACTATTGCTAGGACGTCACGACTCCAGCGACACGATTGTGTATTTAATATTCAATATATTATGGATAACTGTGACTAGTATTAAGATAACATAATATTGTAGATTTGTTCATTTATTATGTTAAAATAATTCGTTATATCGAACTCAAACTCTACATTTCTTTTTTCAATTAAATCTACACAAGACACACAAAAAGTTGAAAGCTAGTTTGAATCTTCGAATCTCATATACATTTAAGTTTATATGTAATTGTTATTGGCTTATATATCTATATTTGTATTTATCTAATTAAGTTATTATGAGTAAAAATGTTTAATAAGTATTTTTTAAATTGTACACGTTTTGTCCCCAGGGTCGACATAAGAGGAACGCGACCTTCCCCGGCGGTCAAACTGCAAGCCTGTTGCAATCGTCGACCACCAGAAGTAAGTTACTTCTATACTAGAATACTGCTCGTACTACTACGAGCACTACTTAACTAGAATAAGTATAAATATATCGACACTTAAGAGTACATGTAAAGAATCCATCCAATCAATTGATAACACCAAATGTTAAAAGGGGTTAACTCGATAATAAATACATTTGTATAGCAGGGTTCACAAAAGTTGATCACTGCCCTGAAGTCTTTTTGGTACCTTTGTAGATGCGGTCTGGCGATGCGAGAGGCGACGGCGGAAATTCTTGTTTTTTGTTAACGCTCGTGACATCTTTTAATATATTACATATTAATAAAATTGAAGTGTATGTTTGTTATACTAAAATAATAACATTTTCTTCATGCACATGAATTGAAGGTACATATGCCAAAATAACAAATTTTAAAATTTTGTCTGCCTGTTATTTATTCCGGGTAATCTCTAAAACGGCTGGATGGATTTGGACGGGTCTTTTTTGCAGGTGGCCGATGTAATAAGATAAAAACAGGCTACTTTTATTTTAGACAATACATTTTATTTTGGAATCGCCGTGGCCATTTTTCGAGGATCGTACTATGAAGAAGTTTGTTTTCCTCCTCTTATTTTCGAGTATTATAGGATATATATATTTATAAACTAAACCAACAGAGGTTTCAAAACGCATCATTCATCCGTTCATTAAAATCTGACCTCAGTTTAAATAACGACCAGTCAAAGGCTAGTCAATCCGAACCGCACGGTATCAGATAAAAATGTTCAAACTAGCCCAGTCTTTGCCGTGAACTTCGGTGTCGTAATTCAATTCGAGAGATCTGCGGTACATCTGTAACTACATTAATGTTAGAGTTCAAAGTACTAATTCAATGTTGCAAAACGGAGTTTATAAAGGCGCTTAATGCTACAAAACATCTAAATGGGTAAAGTTAAGAAAGGTGTTAAAATAGTAAGGTAATTTAAACGTATAGGTTTTAAGAGCCTATGATATGCCAAGGTTCACCCTCGCATCATTCGGCAGGGCTAAATTGGAGCTTTTAATATTATCTAAACAAGAATGTAAACTTGACAAGTAAGGTAAACGTACCAGTATCCGTCAGTTTGTGAACTTCGCTGACTTTGCAGTCACGCCGTGATACCTGTATACTAAATATTGAAAGTGTGCATGAAAAGTTGCAGAATTTATCTAAGAATTTATTCATATATAAATTCTAGTTCAAATCCGATTATAAGTTATGTTAAAACTTAATTCAAAACACAAAGGGCGATTTGTACCAGTACTCGACACGTTTGTCCCAGTGATCGTCATATTGACCCAGTAGTCGTCACTTTTATACTGAAATATCAACTCTATGTGTAAGGAAGTAAAGTCTTTAAGAATCAAAGAAAAACTTCTTAATTAAATAACGTGTGTTAACTTAGACATTAAAGGCCCAATGCAACAATTTTTATGTTGTTACAAGGCGTGCTAGTTGAACGTAAATACGTAGTTTAAATGAATTTAGGCTGCAATTGTTCTAGTTGAAATAATATTCTAATACGACTCCTACGGAGTTAGCTCCTGTCTTGACGCGCTTATTCCGACTGTCATATTATGCTGGTATAGTACCGGATTGTTGGAAGATAGCTTTAGTGCACCCGATCCCAAAAAAAGGTGACCGCTCTGATCCAACTAATTACAGGCCTATTGCAATTACTTCCCTTCTTGCTAAAACAATGGAAAGCATTATCAATTCTCAGTTGTTGCGGTATCTTGAAGATCGCCAGCTGATAAACGATCGACAATATGGTTTTCGCCATGGTCGGTCAGCTGGTGACCTTTTGGTGTATTTAACCCATCGCTGGGCAGTCGCAATTGAGAGCAAGGGTGAGGCTTTAGCGGTCAGTTTAGATATTGCGAAGGCTTTTGATCGGGTCTGGCATAAAGCACTTTTAGCGAAACTTCCTTCATATGGGATTTCGGAGGGACTTTGTAGGTGGATCGCCATTTTTTAAGTGAGCGGAGCATCAAAGTCGTTGTCGATGGTTCGTGTTCGGCATTCTTGCCCGTTAATGCTGGTGTTCCACAGGGCTGTGTGCTTTCCCCTACCTTGTTTATCCTGCATATCAATGATATGTTGGATATTAGCAATTATCATTGTTATGCGGATGACAGTACCGGGGACGCACTGTACCTTGGCAGTTCTTGTCCCTCTGGGCAATCAGTGAATGACAGTCGGAAGGAGCTTGTGTCAAGGATAGAGGCATCTTTGGAAGATGTCATGCAATGGGGAACAAACAATATCGTGTCATTTAACCCTACTAAGACACAAGCATGCGCATTTACTGCTAAAAAGGTTCCGTTTGTCATGGGTCCTAAGTTCGGGAGCACTCCCTTGAGTATAAGGCCGAACATTGGTGTCCTTGGCGTTGACATATCCAGTGATGTACAGTTTCGCGGTCATTTGCAGGAAAAAGCCAAATTGGCGTCTAAGAAGCTGGGTGTGCTGCGCAGAGCTAGGCAATACTTTCCGTCCCACCAGCGCCTTCAGCTTTATAAGGCACAGGTGCGCCCACATATGGAATATTGTTCGCATCTTTGGGCTGGAGCGCCAAAATACCTACTTCTTCCTCTTGACAGCGTACAACGTAGAGCCGTGCGGATGGTCAATGATCTGTCAATAACCAATGGTCTGGATTCCTTGGCCTTGCGTAGAGATGTTGCGAGTCTCTGTGTTTTCTATCGCATATACAATGGGGAGTGTTCCAACGAACTGTTCAATCTGATACCTGCTGCTGAATTTCATCATCGGACTACCCGCCACAAGATGAAATTCCATCCTCATCATCTTGATGGTTGGCGTTCGACTACAGTTCGATTCATGCGTAATTTTCTTCCACGTACTGTACTTATATGGAACGATCTTCCAGCAGCGGTATTTCCTGACAAATATGACATGGCTAATTTTAAGAAAAGAGCATATTCCTATCTAAAAGGCAAGCAACGCACCGGTGGCACTTCTGGTGTCACCGTTGTCCCTGGGCGGAGATGAACACTTTCCATCAGGTGTCTCTCTTGCTCGTTTGCTCCCTATATCATAAAAAAAAAAAAAAAAAAAAAAGACTATAAATGTAGGCGAACTAGAGTGTGGACTCGAGAACCTTTCCGTCCTATCGGCAATCGGTTCTCCGCACTTTGTGCCCTGCCAACAGCCACTTCAACTTGCTATTCCTCTGGGCTATTTCGGTCACCCTAGTTCTCCTAAGGATATCCTCGTTTCGGATTTTATCACATAGGAAAACACCTAACATAGCCCTCTCCATAGCACGCTGAGCAACCTTGAGTCTATTCAAGACGCATTAGTGAGCGACTACGTTTCGCTTCTGTGTGTCATAACTGGCAATACAAACTGGTCAAAGAACTTCGTGACAACTGAGACACTGCGGTATTATGGTTGAAAAGGTCTGCCGTAACTTCCCTGAACGCTGCCCATCCTAATTGGATTCGACGAGAAACCTCCTTCTCGAAGTTAGACTTACCCATTTGGACTGCCTGACCTAGGTACACATATTCGTCTACAACTTTCAACTGATATCGGTGTATTCGATTTGGATATTCTGCGATAGGGTAAATTTAATGCCACACCACGTGTTACTCATACAAACATCAAACTATCAAAAAGGGCCTCTGTGCTGTTGCCTTTGGCCTCAGGCATGCATTTCAAAGGACCAGGCTACTATTAGGCTCGTCAATCATAAAGATTTCGAAAACAATATAAAAAATAACAAAGCGCGTAGGGAAGTGACCCCCATCGCGCGCTGGAGGTATTAGCTTTATCTTGTACCACTAGTGCAGTCAATCACCGTCGGGCAGGCGTGAGGGCCAGAATCCCACCTCCCGCTTGCTTTCATTGGCCGTCAGGAGTAAGTCGCTAGAGCTATATGCTTGGGGGTGGAAGTGTCTAATGGCGTCATCATCATTAGCTCTTTGAATGTCCCCACCAAGGGGCACGGGACCTTTTTTGCGGTCAATGCGCATACTTGTTGTACACCAGGGTTTAATTGACCCCATTCAGATACTCGCTTCAGCAAAGATTCGATATCGAGCACTAAATCTGCTCGTCTTCCCTTATAGAGTCTCGAGACATACCCTAATATATACATAACAACGACACATAACATAACGTGTAACATATACAAAGATTAAACTTTTGAAAAAAGGGCTTCTGTGCTGTTGGTTTCGGCCCCACACATGCCTTCCAAAGGACCGGGCAACTATTTGTCTCGTGAATCTGAAGGATTTTGAAAACAAAAATAATAATTTTATATTGAAATGATAGGAATAAAATACAATTTCATGAATCCTAAATAAATAAAAGATTAATTAGAAATAATTTAACATTGTATTAATAATAATTTTCAACATTGCACCTAATTATAACTCCTCCTATAGTAGGTAGGCATCCTGTACAAATAACTATATTCCATTACAACTAGAAAAACAAAATAAACTTAAATATATTAATGTCAGAATACAATACTAATATAGTATGCAATAAACGAATAATCATACAATAAATATGTACTGTTTAACAAACAACCTTATTAGATCCAAAAGCCGGCTGCCAACTCGACACGAGTACTTTTTTTATTATTACAACGGTACGGTGTTTATAATTACTTTCGTAAATATTTTTAATCCTTATTGCATGGTGTTAAGACTTAAAATCAAAGCGATGTCGGATTCATGTACAAACTTCCAGATAAGTCCCAGTTACCGGCAGATTTATAGCCAAACTGACGACTATTGGGTCATGTGGCTGTTATTCTGTCCCAAAAGATGTCACTAACGAAAAACATAACCTAAATATTTAAAGTGTTTGTAGTTTTAGGTTACATCGCTAGTCAACCTACTAAGGTATTACAAAAAATAACTGTACTTCCCCTGTACAACCAATACTCTATGGCAGAGGAAAAAACATAACTCGGTAGTGGTCAGGTTTAGTACCTAAACTAGCAAAAATATCAAAGAATGGGCTCCCCTTACCTTTAAACTAGTATTTTGCAGTCACTATATATTTTAAAACTGAGTGATGGCATTCTAATTACGACAAATATAACCAAGATTCTCTTGCCAAAAAATTACGTTTGTTGTATCGAAGTATATCAATTTAATAAATGCATTTCTTTGAAAACTGACGAGTACCCGGACACTGTCGACATTACGTACATCTGCCTTAACAATTGCTTAAAGACAAGTCGCTAACCCATGGAAATGCCAAAGTCATTGAATATGAAGTCTCATCATCACGATCCTTGAACGCCCCTCTGCTGAGACAAGGCTTCCAACACAGCATGGTCATGAAAACATCGTAAGGAAACCTGCGCACGCCTGCGAAGAGATTCAAAGGCTGTGCGTAAAGTCGGTCAATCCGCACTGAGCCCGCGTGGACGACTATGGCCTATACACCCTTTAGGGGTAAGGTCGTGCCCCTCAGTGGGGACGTTAATGATGATGGCAACACTGCAGCCCAGTTAAAGTAACAGTAACATTATCACCTTTCGCAGAGTACTCGGCGGACGCGTCGACGTTGCGCGACGTAGCCGACGGGTGCCCGGCGGCGCGGCCCCGGTACTGTGGCGGCACCACCACGTGGCCGGGGCCTAGGGTGCAGCCGCCGCAGCCAGAGATACCCAGCTTAGCGGCACCCGCGCCCATCGACACCAAAGGTAAATATATTTACAGACTAGCTTCTGCGTGCGGCTCCATCCGTGTGGAATAGCTACTTTCAGTCACTAAATTGATGTAAAAGGCAATTTTGTTTTAAATTGAACACTTGTCATGAAAAACGTATTTGTTTGGATGAGGATTAAAATCATGCTTATGAAACACCTTCGCAAATAATGCAATATATTAGAATTAAAATGGTCAGAAAAAAAGGTTATGGTGAGCTAATCTTTATAGATAGACATGCTAGCGAGGACTTTTTATTAGAACATTTCAATGCGACAATACTGTTATACTTGACTTTTGCAAAATTTTAACCTTTTACGCAGCGCATGCAGTGGAAGATCTCAGCAGGAAAAAAGTCCCACGATTTTGAAACATTCTGCTTTGCTGCTCCGCTCCTATTGTTCTTAGCGTGATGGTATTCGCTTACAACCTTCCTCGATAAATGCAGCTATATTACACTGAAATAATTTTTCAAATCGGACCAGAAGTTCCTGTGATTAGTGCGTTCAACCAAACAAACAAACTCATATTGGCATAGATTAGATATTTAGGTACTGGGTGGTAGACGCTGTACTGAGTCGTCTAGGTGTGTACCACCGCAGTGCCAGATATCGTCCCTTACCATAGAAGTGTTTTGCAATGCGTGCAAAGCTCTCAAGGCTAAGAAGGCGGCAACTTAGGGAACATCCTGCTTAACAACTTTTTACACAACAGAAAAACATATGAGAGATCGAAAAGATTGCCATTCCAATTGGTGTTGCGGTTTTGTTGTGCAAACTTGTAAATAAAATGCCGCACGCGACGCTTTTGCTCCCGATATAAAGCGATTTTTCGTTGCGATCTGCGATTTCTTCATGTGAACTTAGGTACCCTCAATATTTTCAATTAAAAGGAACGCCATCTACTCGGTACTGAGGTCGTCTAGGTAGGTACATCGGCAGTGCCAGATAATTAAATTACCAGTTTCTTAAAAAGGAGACCTAACATCTGTTGTCTCGGGTGTCGGGCGCAGTGCGGCGTTCACGGAGAATAATAACTGTCTATCAGTTGTTGGTCTCCATCAAATCCTCACTATCATGGTCAGGCGTATCAGAAAACCGTCAGGTGAGCGTCTTGACCGTCCCGTACACTTGGTAACATAAAAAAATGTTTCTATGATTACGAATATTCGTAAAGAAAAAGGCACCAAACCACAGTACTCTGTCCGTAATACTTTGCAAAAGCAGTAAGTAATATTCTATACATCGTATACAGTCTGCATTGTCCTAGCGTAGGCGTTCTTCAACTCGAGCTATTCCAACTTGATAGTCGACTTAAACAGTCTCAATAACACTTCGTCGGGCGGCTGTAAAAAAAGGGATTTAAAATAAGCAGTAAATTTTAATGACCCGCTCCGAATGTTGGTATGTGGTGAAATAAAAGGACGAAGCCGTAATGAGGGTGGCAGGCGGGAATCACATAAATTGGACGCGTATGTTGTGCGTGCTATACACTACTCGCGAAGTAGTATGAGACCGGCCAAGTAGTGTAGAGAGTTACTTCGTAAACGAACTTCGTGCAAATTCGTCCTTTGACTCGGTCCAAAAACCGACAACAAATGGAAGTCGAGGCGAGGCAAAGTCGGACGAACTAAGCCGAAGTGCCTCTCTACACAATCGTATTCGGCTAACTTCGGGCAACTTCGCGAGTAGTGTTTAGCACGCATAACAATTTGGATCGCGTTGATTGTGGGAGATTCTTATTGATCTTAGGTGTTATTGACACTTTTATAAGTTATGAAACTGGTGACGACATGTTTTTATGCCATAGCGGGTAAACGAGCAAACGGCTCATCTGATGGTAAATGACACCGCAGCCAGAAATTCTTGGCTGGCCTTTTAAAAGGTAATTCGATCTTTTTTAGAGGACACCAGGGGGTTACCGCAATCTCTTAAAACAGTATTGTTATAATGACACGTCAGCATTTTTGTACCAGAAAAGACGAAGTAATATTGTTGTAACACTATTTTAAGAGAAGTAACCCCCCTGGTCGTATCGAACAGGAAATATCCCCAGAAGTTGGTAGCTGATTCCGCAATTTATTCGTCCATGGCAAGAAATATGATTTGGAATTCGATCCTCGAGCAACTTTTTGTCGCCCAAATATGTATATGTAAGCATGAAGATGTCTGTTCGAATTGATTTATCTATAATATATATAATCCTTTGATTAGTGCCCTTAGTACAAGTTCCTTTAATATAATAAAATGGTGCTGGATGGCGCCGTGTAAATTTACACTAAGATATAAATTGCGACTTTAAAAACGACCATAAATTATGTTCAATCGTCCTGCAATTATTTATTTAAGTTCTTTAAGCATACATTTCTGTAACAAATAATGCTCCATTTATTATAAAAATAAATAAAAATACAGACCTTTATAAATTGTTTACCCGTGTTCGTTTAATTACATATTTCCATCATAGATTGCAGCTTCACTTACTATTAGGTGATATGGTGACTGCCGGTTAACAATCACTGCATAACAATTATTTAAACGCTATTTACAATATCGCTATCTAAGTCGAACACCAGCCTGCATTTGGTCAATAAATATCAATATCTGCCCTAACGTTAACTCGATTCCAATGACTTAGCCCTTTGGTCCGCACTGCCACATAAAGCTAGCAGTTAGTTGAAGCTGCGTTATAAATAACACCTATTATCTATTTATATTTGCTATAGATGGACTTTCATTCCACCATCGCTCGATACCGTGAACTGAGAAGTGGCTAACTGACTAACGCACCTTTTTATTTCAATAGATTAGTTATACCACAGATTTCCCAATACAGGAGATGGGGCAAGCCGCGTTTTTAAGTGCGACAAATGTAAGCTCAACGAGCATACACTGGCTGCCAGTTTACGCTCTGTGAGATGATAAGGCAAGCAACGCACCGGTGACACTTCTGGTGTCTCCGTTGTTTATGGCGAGATAATGACTTTCCATCAGTGACTCTCTAGCTCGTTTGCTCCTATAACATAAAAAAAAAAAAAAAAGATGAGTCAAGACGCACGAATATTAGAAGAAATTAACGTTTTTTCCAAAATGCCATCCTGTGCAATTGTAACATGCCATCATCGCAATGAATCAGTAAATTTACCAAGAAATATAATAACTTTTCACAGGTAAGAACCGAAAAGAAATTGCGACACTGGGACTGCCTATAAACTTGGCGGCTTGTCCAGTCCAATTGTATATTCGGATGTCTGTGAGTTATACATATAAGCGTAGCGCGCTAATTCTAAATCAATGAGATTAGTTATAAAAATGTACATAATGTTACGCACTAATGATGTTTTACATGCAAAGTCCCTTATATCTCTGTTGATAAATAGCAACATTGGAGATTATTTATCCACATGTGTTTTTCCGTTAAACCGGATTTTTCAGTATTATATCGAAATATTGTTCTCATCAGTTACGAGTGTTTCAGATAGTGGACGACAATATAGTTTAATAAACATTGCATTTCAATGTTATTACTGAAACAAGGAAGGTGTTTTCCAGCCGATTATCCCACCTCGATACTTATAGTGTCCTCTCTATGCAAAAACGTCTAATAAACGTGTAGTTAGATACAAAACTATTGCCGTCTCTTTTACTTTATATGGTGAGGAGAAAGACGATACTCTATGAGGCAATAAAATGACAGTTTTTATTAAGACAGTGCTGGTAATACTTTAAATCGACACTTGATAGATAAAGTGGATAAGGAATATTGAATCATACCGTATAAGGATTGTGCTCTGATAGAAAGGTAATATCATTTCCTGTAATTTGATCTAGCTTATCAGCGAAAACTAAGTTATAAAGTCGTCTTACTATAAGATGGATTTTGCATGTTTAAGAGCTTGACCTGAGGTAAGTTTGTTTAATTTAAACCCGAAGCCAGCTTCCTCGATTCAAAATGTCATAACCTTCGATCATAGAAACTATCGAAGTGTTAAACATAAATACTTAAGTTTTTATTGTTTTGACGTAAAACTTACTATTGAAGTTATCCCAAAACTTTTCGTATATGATCACTTTCGCATACTATCATTACAATTCATTTTCGAAAAATTTCAGTGATTGCAAATTATATTCGTATTGTTTTAATTGATACTAGTTAGATAGTTCCCTTGGGTTACGTTTCTACGTTATTTAATCATAGCAAATTCATCGTTAAATTTATGTGCTTGTCAACGCCTACTTTTGAGCCACAAGTTTGGTCTCAAACCCGTGAAGTCATCCCGTAACTCAGCCGCGTGCATCTGATACCTATGCAATGATTTTGTAATGCAAAAATAATACATGCATAACTTAAGACATATAATTATAAATTTCATATTAAACAATCGTTTTTTGGTTAAGCTATTTTTATTAAACTAATAGATGACTTTAAAACTTATAATCATTTATCATATCATTATTTTATTCTTCACTAACATACCTACACTCAATTGCTTAAAGCATGCAGTTCTAATACAAATACTAATAATTATTGAGTATGTGTTCGAGTTTTTAACGATGATGTAAAATACAATTAGCAAAACAAAAAGATGAAATACAAAAAACTACTTCAACAGCTATAAAACAGTGTTAATGTTAGTCTCCTTTATCAATAGAAATAGTATAATAACTTCAAAATTCAATTATATTAAAACCCCGCTCCATATGTCACACCACTGGAGTTAATTGGAAAAATACTTGCTTGCTTGCTTTATCTCTAAGAACAAAATTATGGTGTGCCACCACGCCATTATGGAGGTATTTTACTAGTAATTCTCTATATGGCTGGCGTGGGATTCGAATTGCAAATCTTAAACACTAAATAGTAATTATGAATTTATTAGGTGCTTACACCGCGAAGGTTTCACACTGCCATTAGCAGAACATGCCATTAATGAATAATTTACTAAAAACACAAACGGATAGTACGCAACCGATGGTAATTAGTTGTATCTAGAGTTTATAAAATTTCATCATCATCAGCTCATTAAACGTCCCCACCGAGGGGCACGAGCCTACCCGTATAGGGTGATTAGGCCTTAGTCGTCCACGCGGGCCCAGTGCGGATTGGACGACTTCACACACAACCTTCGAATCTCTTCGCAGGCGTGCATGAAGGTTTCCCCACGATGTGTTTCCTTCACCGTAAGAGCGTCGATAACGTACATATATTTTCGAAATTCGAAAACACATTGGTACATGTCGGGACATGTTGAACCTCAGCCCTCCTGTAGGAAGGCGACAGTCCACACTATTGAGCCACCGACGCTCAAAAAAAATCATTCGAAATAATATTGTATTAAATTATAAAATTGTAAAGATACGTGGCGGGATTCGAAATTGGTACCTGCGGATCAGAACAGTCACAATCAACGCCACCGACACCTTAACAACTACTATATTAATAATAAAATAATCTAGTACTGAAAACGGTAAAATTGATCAGTTAATAACCATGTGGGAAGGTACTTGCGGCTTTCCATGTAGGCTCTATGTTACGAGGGCCGGCCCATTAAGGTTGCGCCATCGGACGGCTAACGGGCCTTAATTAGATCTAACGTGTGATCAGATTGTCTAAGATTTATGTCAAAGACACGTGGGACAAGCTTCTGTCGCATTCACTGAAGGCATTTGATATACTCGTGGAAAGGTTTATTGTTGACTAGCGTTCCCCGCGGTATTACTCGCGTTATAAGATGTTCTCTCGGAGTAAAACATAGGTAACCTACACAGATTTTCCAATTCAAGAGATGGGGCAAGCCGCGTTTAAAGTGCGACAAATGTAAGCTCAACGAGCATACACTGGCTGCCAGTTTACGCTCTGTGAGACGAGTCAAGATGCACGAATATTAGAAGAAATTACCGTTTTTTTTTTTTCAAAATGCCATCCTGTGCAATTGTAACATGCCATCATCGCAATGAATCAGAAAATTTAACAAGAAATATAATAACTTTTCACAGGTAAGAACCGAAAACAAATTGCGACACTGGGACTGCCTATAAACTTGGCGGCTTGTCTAATTGTATATTCGGATATCTGTGGTAACCTAAAATCACTTCGTTACGTCACGCGACGCGCGGCCACCGTGCGGTAAAACATCGCTATTTTTCCAAAATGAAAAGTTTAAAATAAAAGTAGCCTTTGTTTTTCCTTATTACATCAGCTCCCTGCCAATAAAAGTCCCGTCCAAATTCATCCATCTGTTTCAGAGACTAATCGAAACAAACAGACAGACAGATAAAAATTTTGATTTCTTATTCTGGCATAAACACCGTATTAAAAATAGTTATTAATAAATTTATATTTTAATATTACAGACAGACACTCCAATTTATTTATATGTCTTATTATAAATAATAATAATAATGATAAAATAATATAAAAAGTTTTCTTTAACACCCTTTGGTTAAAGGGAAAACAAGTGTGCTAAAAGTAAATGTACTTATTATAAAGAGAGAAAATGGTTGCTTTAAGACGACATTATAACTTCACGATATCCCACGGGGTTAAGCTCAAGAGAATTGAAGTTACTACCATAAGTGTTGGCAGTTATTAACAACCGATGAGTCAGGGTACAAACTAGCGATCACCAGTCCACGTCAATTAGATATTGCACCGTTAGTGCATAAATTATGCAGCGCGTCTACCGATAGGTTGCATGCGGCCTTGGCGCATTATTTATCTCTACAGGTTTAATAAGGGAGTTGTGTTCCGTTACTTATTTGACTTATTACTCGTCGATTCGCCTCAACGTGTTTACAATTAACACCTCCACTCTAAGTGTGATGTTTTGGTACTGGTTAATCAAGCAGCCTTTATAATCCAACTGCAGGGCATAGGCCTATAGAGCAAAGATTTGGGGAGATTGCATCGTATTCGGGCCCTATGGAGATTGGTTGGACGACTACCCTCCTAATATAGTATCCGGGAAGCGCGGACTTTTGCGAGTAACTATTTTTCAGTCATCCATGTGCTGGGCGACAACTGAAGTAGTTGCTTGGCGGGATCGTAAGTGCTAGCACTTACGATCCCGCCAAACTTACTTACTTAAGTAAGGTCACTTTCATTAAATAAATAAATTGAAATAGTGAGTGCTTCTGGCATAATTTCCGAGAATCAGATATAATGGCTTCGATGTATGTATAGGGCTCGAGATAGCAGTACATGTAAAAGGTTAAGTGGAATGAGAGAGCGCTGCCACACGTTCTCCGCTGGATATTCTCCTAAAGTCCCTTTACTGCATCTGCAGGAAGAGTAGGGATGGTTACAATTGTTTAATCTGCCGTCACACGGCACACAGCATGTTGACATTATTATAATAAACATTTCAAAATACAATTGATCAGTAGGCACATAACTAAATATTATTGTATACACACAATAATATAACATACGAACAGATCACCTCTGCATTTGCCGACCGGATATAACACTTACCCCAGTATTCTAGAAAGAGACAACGTTGATCATTATTTAAATAGTGTTAGAAAGGGATGGCGCTATTTATCGTATAGAGAGCACTATCCCTTATTCTAACTCTATCAGTCAGTCAGTCAGTCAGAGTCAGTACTCAGTTCCTTTTGTCAGCTTTAATCTGGGAGAGTCGTATTTCTTCGTTAAACTCTTTAGGGTGCTGTCGGGGCACTACGCTAATGCATACTTGATAATTTCTATGCCGATGCCCGCGTGACACGCACTGGGAACACCCTGTACAACAAATCTCCATACACGTAAACAGCACTCGCTGGTTATTGGCGCGAGTACCGGTTCGAAATCTAAAGGTCCCGGTTTGAATCTTCGGGTCGGGGAAAGTGCGCTCGTAGTTCGCACACTTGCGTTTTGCCTACTTAGTTTTAACTAGGATGCGATTTGGCGTTGGACATAGTTATTTGATGACCCTGTTGTTGTTGGTGATCATGATAATTCAATCATAGCCAAGGCTTGTGTTCTATTTTCGATCTGGTGGAAATTTAGCTAAGAGGATCTCCAAAAAATAGGGCGGCAGTTGATCTGCGAAGGCTCAGAGACATTTGCAAAAGGACGTGCAGTGTATCCTTTAACTCGTGTTAGGTAATCTATGCTTTATATATTAGGATCAAAATCGAAAATCATATGCACCTTGTCATTATACAAGAGTAGCTGAGTACAGTGTAAAATCTCTCAATGCAGGCTTTAAAGGATAAAGCTTCTCGATGTTTAAGTAGTATACTTACCACTGTTGCTTTCTACCGAAATAAGTTGTGCAGAATCTAATCTAATTGTGTAATATCTTAACTGGGCTCGCAAGCATATTGGTTTATTGGTTTATCCTGGATCCCTAAAGGTATTACACTAGGACCATCCCTACAAAATGTGAGCTTTATGAGACATAATTTGCCAAAGATAATATGTGTTTGTTTTGTGTGTTTTCATCGCCGATACTTCGCCATTCATTACTCAAAAAGGCTAAGGCTAAGCATCTATGACCCCACTCAAATCCTCTTATAGGTTCACCAAATACGGATAAGTATTTCTCATAAATGCGGGCATTATTATAATATCCCTTTGCGAACGCGCGATCTATCATTTTATTATTAGTCAATGTTAACGCAAATGGTATTTAGGTACCACTTGGGAATTCAAAATAATGCAACAGACTTATTAGGTGAACCGCCATAACTCATGACCAGATACCACGAGCAAAATGTTTCGGAGTTGAAGTTTCGTTATTGCGTCTTGCCATTTAAGACTGTAGTAATAAATACAATATAAATCATATGTTTATTTAACTTGAAGCAGCTTCTCTATTAAGTTTTTATAAATGAAATGATTTAAAAAAGATGTTTTCAAATCAAATGCTTGAAATGAAAACGATTTAGTAAGTTTTATTTTACTAGTTAATAACAATGTAACTTATTATAATTTAAGTCTAAAATGGACACTGCTAAACGAAGGGGACTCCCATATAACGAACAATCAATCAGACAACGTCTATCGGCAACTCTCCATCATAACCCAGTCTTCAATCGGTCTCTTTTACACTCGAGTGTCATTCCATCGGCAATCAGTTCTTCGCGCTCTCTGCCCTGCCGCTGCTACTCTATCTATACTACTGCTACGCTTGCTATGTCGTTCAGTTAAGTTCTATTTCGCATTAGGAAAACCTAACGAAGGCTTCTCTATTGCTTGTTAAGCATACTTGAGCTAATCAGAGAATCACTCTTAATGACCCCACCAATAGATAATAGCTTAATTCTGTTTCACCAGGGCATGCCTGAGAATTATCACGGAACTATTAAATCCCATGCGTCATGATGTTGATTCAAGTACATACCGATGGCCATACTGTGTACATTTGAATGTATTATATATACTTTAAATCGTATAATTCATTTTCGCATATTCCACCAAACGATCCATAAAAGTTCAAATTCGCCAAAAATGCACCGTACGTGCGCGTCGCCGCTCGACGTAAGTATGACGAAATACGGCGAAAGTTCTGCGTCGATTCAACACCGTGTAATTACTTACACAATTATTGATAAAAGCCACGCTTATATCTGGAACCGGCACAATAGATGAGACCCACAGCCTCACGCCTCCGGTGAATCGATATTTAATAATTTCAATAAGTGATCGTTTGACGCCGAACTTGAGTGGCTGGTGTTGCGAAATAAAAATGCATAAAATAGAAAGCTTTTATACGACGCTGAGTACAGTTTTCAATGTGAAATTCGGTGAAATAGAAAAGTAATTAAATATATAAAGAAGGAAGTAAGTTAAAATTATGCTGTAGTTTACTGTATCATACCAAGTCATGATATAAACTATTATCATGACTGGGTATGATAGCTGAAAATTATCCTAGTGTCTTATTGTTTGGCGAATACTGAACAGCTCTGTTAAATTCCTTATGCATTGCTTGATTTAAATCTTAATATCTTATTAAAGAAACTGTAAAACTTGGAAACCTGTAGACAATTGTACCAATATCTTTTGGAACGAATTTGGTCGAATATTCTTCCAGCTAGTATAAACAGAAATACGGAAACTTTTTAAATTTAATTGTAATGAATAAGTAACGCTCTAATGACTTTGAGTTAAATAAGTTGTTGGTGCAGGCACTTAAATGGGCTGATGTTTGCAAAAAAGGATTGCAGCCGCATTTACACTAGACTGATTGATCGATTCGACTTAATAAATATATACATTTTACGTTACATTTTGATTTATTTATTTATTTATTTATTTTCGGAAGACTAACAGCATAAATATTTACAAAAATAGTACTTAAGTTTAATACAATGCTAATGAATAATGAAAATGCTAATAAAATGCTTGATCGGTGATTATCCTTCCTAGTCAAGTGATAATCGTATAGAAAATAATTTTACTCACAGTACGCGAATAACTTTAGCAGACGAAAATTGACATCACTAGTTTTTGTCACTTCATACTTTTCTGAGCTATGATAGCTCCGAAGCTATTTAACTTGTCTAAAAACTTAGAAAATCTCCCCCCATAAATTATAACCGTCTCATATATTCAATAAAAAGATAATTAATTATGAAACAACTAAATTATTAGTTACAAGAAAATTCCGATATTTGTAATCGCACTGTGTAAATCCCGGGCAATGATCGTGACGTCGAAGATCATGATCATGAGCGAGCACCATAAGTCATGTATGAGTAATGGAGGAGGGGTCGTTGCCTTGCCAATAGTACTTTTTGTGACAAGATTTTTTGACTAAGGTTACGCCTCGGAGAAATTCCGGAATAAAAAATATTTATAAAAAATGCCTAGGCTAATGGCATTCACATTACATATCACTCAGGAACTGTACAATCATTTATTATCTGAGGTACATATATACGTTTATGATATCAAAAACACAGATAATTATTTGTGTAACTCGAATGGATTTATCTTAGTACCAATATGTTTGATTTACATTTTTTTTACCATTTAAATGGCTTAGTTATTATTGCTTATTCTCTTGTTTACCTTGGTCTAATTGTGATAAGCTTACCCTATCTTATCGATCCTTTTTGTTACTTTCAAGTTGTCAATATATATATGCACGAAATAATAAATACTTTTATTTCTTAATTAATTGCGGATATGCTGAGATCAAATCTCTATACGTAAAACTTATACAAAACTTATTCGACAAGTGGCCTCCCATAACATCCCGTCACGATGCTTTGTTAAAAAAAGTCTAAATGATAAACTACATCTAGGACATTAATTTTATCGCTAAGTTTGACCACAAGAGCGCGCGGGGTGGTATTCACGGCTAGGGTTGCCAATTTTGTAATTAAAATCAACAATTAAACTTTAATAGGCTCGTGATACGTACTGGGTTTTTCCTAAAATATATTCACTTGTAGCGATAAAGCTGCCTCTACACCGTGTATTGTTTTCGTGTATTTATTCATTGAAGGTCATTATTTGTGTACTTCTTTTATTAAGTTTAGTATGTATTGTTTAATTGATTATATATGTATATATTTTTTATTTATTTAATAGATTCTTGGTTGCTTATAGAACATTTATCATGATCATGAACTCACTCATTTATACTTCAAGATTTATTTGACAAGTTGTTATCATTCATATAGATCTTGCCTTATACGCACATAACATTAATAAACTGACTATTTATGAACCAATCACAAGTAGTTGCTTCAGTTTCCATTATTTTAAATATCGCAACATCTTGTAAAGTCATCTTCTTAATGGTCTGAACGGTCGTAATCAGTCATAAGCTCATAGTACATTAAAATAAATATATAGCTTGCCTTTTTCGTAGCGCAGGTTTATCGCTTAGGCCGGATGTCGCGGGGGAAAATCTAGATTCGAGGTCAAATATAGGGTTTCTGTTAATACTGGAGAACAAGCATATCTATTTTATTGACCGTCCTTAAATGTATTTAAAGCTATAAAGAAAATATTTGTTTTGTTAGAAACGGGAGCATTAAAGGTAATGCGTGGTTGTCACACAGCTTTAAGTTTGAAAGTCAGCCCGGGAGCATCATTCATTGGTTAAGGTTTCAGTACAATGAAACTGACTTGACTGATATAGTCAATGTTAAGTTCAATTTTTGGATCTGTATGATTATTTTAAACTATTGTGTAAATTGTTTTGGGTTGGTTTGGCGAAATGCCAAGTGTTAGTGTGAATAGTAGAAGAATACCGAAACGTGTCGAAATGGTGTATATCTTCACATATTAGTACTCAGTAATTGTGTCTATAAGAATTCAGGTTTATGGTATAAGGAACCATTTTAGCCATGAGGGTGTCGACAGCCCTGCGCCGGGCACAATACAGGCCGCGCCTGCGCAGTGGGTGTCGATGATTTACGCGGCTCGTCTACGCTTCATTCATATTTATTGGACTCAGCAATTTTTTCACGAGTAAATCTTGGCGAGTGACATTTGCGCGTGCGACGGCGCACCGATGCGCTGCACTGTGCGAAGGCGCACAATACGACGTATTGCGCGCTCCACTAAGCATAAATGCTTATAAATTGAGAATATAATCGAGCGTGTAATCTATGGGATTTATAACCAAAATGAGAGGATCGCATTGGATATTAATATATCAGTTGGAAAAAGATCGTGGGAACTGCAATCAAAGGACTTTATATTTACAACTCTTTAAACATAAATAACTTACGCACTATTCAGGAGGCTTAGAGTAAATAGGCATTATTTGAGTTTGCGTGATGTTTGCGTGATGTTTGCGCGATGCAGCCTAAGGTGTACCTTAGGCTGCATCGTCACTCTCTATCAGGCAGCCAAACGCACTCAAATTTTTAGTTAAAAAAAATCGTCGATGTTTGAGACCAGACAAGGCATAGACAAATACTGACCTATTCAAAGTAAAGAAAGAGCAGAGTGCGCAATAAAATAACTAATCGGTACTGAAAGCTTTTGAAAGAAAAATCGATTACACTCCTAGCCCATTAACTACTAACGAACACGTCGACACAAATATTAACTCATGCATAGAAAATAACTTGTTAACGTATCGCAGATATTAAACCAGTGAAGGAGGAAGGATTAAATATGCTAAAATATCGCTTCATTATGCGCCAGCGATATCTATAATGCACCCATTTAATACTCTTACTTCGTAATGATGATTTATTCTCGCCACAGATAATAATATGTCTCTATAAAGTGAATAAATTGAAACAAGGGGCGCGCGCGCCGACAGAGCGGCTTTCGCGACGTCTAGTTAATTTTGTCAATTAATAATTTAATTGCAAGCTACTTTAAAGTTGTGATGTAAGAGAAAGGATCGTATCACATTGTGAAGCTGAGATTAATTTTAATGTTTTTTGCTATAGAAAGAGACCAATAAGAATCGTCTTTTGCAACTAATTCCTATATAATTTATTTTACAAAGATTCCTCTTAATTCATCATGTTTTGTATATTATATTTTTCATCCTTGGCATGTTCATTACATACTTACTTACGATTTAATAAATTGTCTGTTAAAAAATTAAATTGGCTCGCGTGAGCGTGGCTATCTCGAACAGTTCCGAAGAAACGTCTATACAATTTTAAATAATGACAGGTTCATGTGGTGTGTTTGACGGACCGCCGCTCCTGCCCACGGTGCCTCGTAAATAATCTACTAAATACGGTGTTGCCAGTACAAAACATGATACACACTTACGAACTTTATTTTGGAAATAATTAAAGAACTGCATCCGTAATTTAAAATTTACTCGTATATGGAATCTGTAATACGACACAATAATCATGATCACCAGATTTCTTCTTCAGATTTCTAATTCTCATATCTCCAGAAGAGAAATTCATATTAACCGGCTTCTAAAATAAAATTCCCTCCTAGTCTTGAATTGAAGTACCTATATCAAATTCCGGTCCAAACTTTGCAGTTTATGGAACTACGAAAAAAAAGCAAATAAACCATGGCAATACCAAATCTGAATAAAGGGTGCATACCAACGCGCTCTGACCTTGAGACATGCGATCAGGTCGTTAAGATCGGCTCAATTATCCTGCTCCCTTCTGATCGCCTCAGTCGGGTTTGAATAAACGCAAAAGCAAATAGTAAACACCCTTTTGTACAACTCTTATTTTCATGTCGTACGATCCTTTGTTATACCGACTGGTTCCGCCTCGACCAATGGATGATTGATGCTTCTTTCATTTCATGCTATTGTATATATAATAACAAGCGTCGGTGGCTCAATGGTGTGACTGTGGTGGACTGACGCCTTCCTACCGGGAGGGCTGAGGTTCAAATCCCGACACGTACCAATGTGTTTTCGAATATATATGTACGTTATCCGACGCTCTTACGGTGAAGGAAAACATCTTGAGGAAACCTTCATGCACACCTGCGAAGAGATTCGAAGGTTGTGTGTGAAGTCGTCCAATCCGACTGGGCCCGCGTGGACGACTAAGGCCTAACCACCCTATACGGGTAGGCTCGTGCCCCTCGGTGGGGACGTTTAATGAGCTGATGATGATGATGATGATGAAACATGAGAAAATATCGATGTCATTTTGTACTTTGACTTTGAAGAGTAGTCATAATTTGAATTTTTGGTATTGATTACAAAATTTTCTATTGATTTGATTATGTTTCCTGTCGTCGTTTTTATTTATGTCATCAGAAACAAAACAATTTTGCCGATTAAATCGCGTGTCATAAATCTAAATGTGTAATATTATAACTTACCTTCAATAGAAAATTATTTGATTGTTTCAGTTTACACCGATCAGCCAGTGTCCTCGGCGTCCCCGCCGACCCGGGACAAGATAAACGGAGAGGAGAAGGCCAGGTCACGCCGTCGGGATACTTGGGCTGAACCCACCAATACGTCTACCATTAACGACGACGACGGTAAGATCTCTTTAAGTGTTAAACTTTTAGAGATAAAATTAACTAAAATTTCGAAACATTCAGAGACAAACTTGATGACGATTATAAAAATCATGTCCTGGTCCAATTTAATCCTCGTGCTACTCTCGAATTAATGTGTTGTAGATAAAACTGGTTACCAAATATTCGCTACTAAATATTATCTTCTGTTTTTTTTTTGGCTTATCTCTATGTCGGTCCTGATGGAGCTTACAGCTTCACCAGACAATTGACAAGTGCAGCCTTAAATATGCACGAAAAGTCTTAACTGCGTCCTAAAGTGGGAGCTGTATATATTTATACCCTTAGTCTTTGTTGACGTCGAATCAGCCGCACAGACAACATCGGGATTGAGCTTTCCTCAACAGTTGAAGAAAATTGGGCCATAATCTGCCACACTGATCCACTTTGATTAGCGTTCTTTCCTTAACTATGTTTCTTGATTTAGGTGTAGGAGTACGATCACCTCTACTGCAGCAGCAATACCAGCAGTACGACGAACAGTTACGAGATATTGCGGCGTCGCTGACGAGGCCGCGCTCGCGCCGCGCGCTTCCTCCCACGTTAGAGCGCCCCACGCGACTGCCCCCGCCCGACAGGCTACCGGTAAGTTCAGATTTTGAGAATCTTCTTTTTTCTTTCGTTCTTAATCAGAGTAACAGCAAGCGCAAGAAACCCCTTTACCAAAATGTTATTAACTTAGAAGTTCTCCTATTGATTGATATACTTCAGTAAATTATAATACGTGCTTTTTAAATCCGGTAGTCATCACTACTATTCAAAAAGCACAATAATATAAATTGATAATACCTTCAACTTTAACATGAAATTCTAAAGTACCTATTTTAGAATAACAACATTTAACTTATTATACAATTGTTTTAGGTACGAGGCACACCAGATGGAGGAGTTCCACCTGAAGAAGGCAATTCCAGTTCGTCCAGCGAAGGCAGTGAACCAACAGACACTGCAGAGGTCGCAGAACCTGGTGAAAGTGGAAGGGTCGAATTGCCTGCAGAAAAATTGCTTCATGCAAGAGCAGGATGGCTACAGCGACGTGGCCCCGGTGGCTGGTCAAGACATTGGTTCGTTCTTCGTGGGGCAGCTTTGCTCTACTTCAGAGACCCTCATGCAGAACATAGGGGACTGATGGATGGAGTAATTGATCTTAGCGGAGTTGCAAGAGTTGTTGAACTGCCGACATCTGCATCTACTAATGGATATGCCTTTGAAACTGAGGTAAGGATAATCAAACGCGAGTAATAATTTTATTTTATCAGTGACGTCAATTACTAACATAACACTTTTTTTTCAGACATGGGACGGCAAACATATAGTATTATCAGCAGTCACCGCCGGTATAAGAGCGAATTGGGTATCAGCTATTCAAAGAACAGCTGGACTACCTGACTCTAGCCCTCTTACGTTAATACTTCGTGAAGACAATATCGATCAAGCATCAGAATCGTCCACATCACCCCGTTACTCCTGTCACTCCAATAACAGGTAGAAATGCGCCTTTCTCCTCCGATGAAGAGTACAGAACGGCCTCGGAAGGTGGACGGAGGGATAGTGCTGATTGGGGTGATGTCGCACCACAGCCTCCGCCCTCCCCTATTTTAAATAGAACTCCAATTTCCAAAGTAAAGGAAAAAGTTCGTGCCAGAAATTACCTGCAACCAAAATCTGATAATATCAAAAATGATAAAGACGAAATCGATGCAACCAAAGAAAAAGATCTACCTTGTGAAGAAGTAGACGAAAATGAAAAGCCCTCTGAACCGAGAAAACGAAGTTATATTTCGACTATCGACAAGCAGACAATCGAAATCGAATCACTACGTAAGCAATTAAAATTAGCACTTAGTGATGTGAACGCAGCTGAATCGGAGCTCGCAAGGTTACGACAACTAAAGACTGAGGCTGCTTTGAGAGAAAAGAAAATGGAAGAATTAGTTACAATGTTACAACAAAAGGAAGAAGAATTGTCTAAGAGGACAAAAGAAGCAGAAAATTTAGACACGATCAAACAGCTTTATAGTCAAGACAAAACTATGTGGGAAAATAAACTAAAAGAAACGCAAAATTTCCTAAAGAATCGACTGAGCACTGTGAGTTATTAACTAGGCAGCTCACTTCAGCTCAAGAGACCGTCAAACATCTTCAAAGAGAACTGAATGAGCTTAATGAAAAGCTGCTCAAAAGTGTTCGGGAGAATGATGGTCTATATGCTCGAATTCGTGAGCTTGAGGGTCGTGTTGTTGCAGAGTCACCGTCGAGAGAAAAGCGAAAAAGTATCGGTTCTCTTAGTGATCTGACCAACATAAATCAAGAACTTAACATTGATTCATTGGAAAAGAGCCGTTTGATAGAAGAGTATGTAGAATTACGAGAGAGGTTCCTTAAAGCTATCCAAGAAATTAAATCGATGAAAAAAGAGCTACGAGAATCACACAATATGTATGACGAGCTCGAGATAACTAATATGAAACTAAGGAACGAGATGAAATTAAGAGAGCAATGTAGCAGGTCGGAAATAGACCTAATGGCAGCTCGTATATTAGATTTAACACAAAAATTAACAGCGTCAGACAAACAAGTGCGAACGCTAAAACATAAAATTCAAAAGTCTGAATCAAGAGAGAAGAGACGTAGTTTATCATTAAAAGGTAGAGAAGCTTTAACATTAGGTAAAGAAGTAGAGGAGAAATTGACTGAATTGGAAAATAAAATCACTATGCTAGAATCGGGCGAGTTAGTCCCTACTATAAACTCACCATCAAAAAGTGGGTCTCCAGCTAAAGAGAAGAGTAGTAAAGCGGAGGGACTGTCCGAAGAGAAACGCATGAAACGATTAGCGGCGCGACTCAGGAGGAAATCTTTAGATAGCGCGACGAGCTCAGAGCCTATGAAAATGTTGGTTCGGTTAAGCTCCTTAGAAACTAAAGTGGCATCAGCCCTTGAGAATCGAAAGGACCTTACTAATTCCTGTGAGTCTCTGAGTTTAACGACTAGATCGACAGATAGTCCTGTCAACACTATCACAGAGAATGTGGAAACCTCCTCGGTTGGAACACAATACCAAAGGCATCTCCTAGATCGACTTCAAAGTCTCGAAAGCGTTGTTATCCATTCTAGAAATAAAGTTAACGAGTGCCTTTGCCAAATGAGTGCCATGCGTGCCGCTAAGTCCAGAAGGTCGCCTTCTCCCAGCCTCGAGAAGAAGTATAGTGTAAGGTCTATGGAGCGGTGTCTGACTGAAGTGAGCAAACGTCTGCAAGAATGCTTTGACCGATGTGTCGTCGATCCAGAACGGTACAACGCCGAGGAGCGGGAGATCAACGACGGCGTAGGTCGCGCCGTCACACAGCTGGAGGAGAGACTGCGAACTAAGCTCATGGAAATATCTAGGCGAAAAGCGGCGCTCTACGAGGCGGGAGAACTAACCCAAAGACGCAACCTTGAACTTCTCGCCGAAAAGCTCGCTTACGAAGCGGTCCTCGTTGGGAAAATACAGGAAGCATTGGAGGCCGCCGACGGGGGCGCGTTCTTTGCGAGGCTCGTTCGCGCCGAGATAGCTGAAACCGGTCGTCTAGTCGACGACTTGCGAAAACGTCTCGCAGGGGAAGGGCCCCGCAGCCCGTCGGCCGCACGAACTTCGCTCGACTACTTAGCCAGGATACTGTCCCGACGGATTGACGTAGCGAGTAGTGCTCGAGAGCAGACCCGTCTCCGACCGATCGATCTCGCGATCCACGGAGCTGACTTAGAAGCTCTGAAGGCGGCGCAACGGGAGGTCGGCGAGTCCGTCGACAGGTATCGGGCGGAGCGGCTGGAGGAGTTGCGGGCGGCGTTCGCCGGGGACGACGCGGAGCGCAGGTGTGGGGAAGCGTGGGCGGCGGCGCGCGAGGCTCTCAGTTCGGAGCTAGTGCGGGCGGAGGTGTCGCGGGCGCTGTCGCGGGCCGCGGCCGCGTGCGAGCGGAGGCTGGAGGAGGCGCGCCGGACGCACCTCACGCTCACCGCGCAGGACCGCGCCGACTTGGAGCTGTGGTGGCGCGCGGCGCACGACCGCCTCCGCGAGGAGATGGAGGCGGTCGGGCGCGACGTGGCCGCCGCGTGCCGGGGGCCGGCGCCCAGTGCGCGGGGGGACGGCTCCCCCGCTCCGGGCTCGCGGGCGCCTCTACACGAGCTGGCGGAGGTCCTGGCTGTGCGGGCGCTGGTAGACGCTCGCGTGGCCGTGCTGGAGGGCACGTACCGGGCGGCCGGACCCCGCGACGACGACGCGCCCGCCCGCTCCGCCGAGGACGCCATCTCCTCGCTGGAGGCGGACCCCGCCGAGGAGGCGGAGTTCGTGTACCTGTTCCAGCGCTTCTCGAACGAGTGCCGAGCGCTCTTCTCCGGTGACTGTTCGGGTAACAGTGACGACTCGATGAAGATCGGCGAGAGCCTCGAGCGGGTGGAGGCGGCGGTGGCGGCGGTGGCGCGGCAGCTGGCGGGCGGTGGGCGGGACGAGCCCGGGCCGGGAGAGGAACCCGCCCGCGCCCGCCTCCGTGCTGGACCGCGTGGACGCGCTGCGACGGCGCGTCGAAGCTCTGCAAGCGCTGGTGCCCTGCCAGCACTGTAAGCAGCTCCAAGACGCGCTAGATAGGTAAGCATTCAATTCAATATTTCGTTTGTGTAAACGTATGTTTGTTGGATTCAGAAATCTCATAATGTTTAATTAAAGTAAATCATCCATCGTGAGTTTAAAGTGTAGTGAGGGTCTTCTTTCCTTCTCACTTTAAGCAAGTTTCATGGGTGTCATATATTCCTTTTTTTCACTTGTTATTAATACACTGTGTGTCTTGTTTTTTTAATTTTCTTCCTTTAACCCTCTGACCGCCAATGACGCCTCAAAGCGCCAAATCTCGAGTCGCCACACAATAAGTTTTTATTGTGACTAGATTCATGTATTAAAAGACAAAAAATATGTGGTGTTTATCTATTATTAAGTGTACAAATTTAACTGATTAATTAATTTGAAAAATATTTATTAAGTGCGAATGAGTGTAACAATTGATGGTAAACCAATAAAATAAAGTGTATATGTCAACTTTTGTTAACTGAATGTGTGTTTGTGTGTGTGTATGTGTCGTTATCCATTGTTTGCGTGTCCCCGCAGACTGCAGGCGGAGCGGTCCCGCGGCGAGGTGGCGCTGGCGGCGTCGGCGCATGCGCTGTCGTCCGCGCGCCGCGCCCGCGCCGCCGCCGCCGCCGCGCATGCGCGCGAGCGCTCGGCGCTGCGGGAGCGCGCGCGCTCGCTGCAGCGCCGCCTCGCCGCGCTCGACTCCGAGTACGCCGCGCAGCTGGACAACCTGCGCGCCGCATACCAGGTACGCACCGCCGCCCGCCCACTGCGCAGACACCGCCGCATACCAGGTACGCACCGCCGCCCGCCCACTGCGCACACCGCCGCCCGCCCACTGGGGACACCGCCGCATACCAGGTACGCACCGCCGCCCGCCCACTGCGCACACCGCCGCCCGGCCACTGGGACACCGCCGCATACCAGGTACGCACCGCCGCCCGCCCACTGGGCACACCGCTGCGTACCACCTACGCACGGCCGCCCGCCCACTGGGCACCGCCGCGTACCACCTACGCACCGCCGCCCGCCCACTGGGGACACCGCCGCATACCACCTACGCACCGCCGCCTGCCCGTGGGATCGAACCCGGAACCCTTGGTGTTGCAGTCGATGTCTTAACCGCAACACCAAATGGGTCGTCAAAAAATCTGCAGACCATCTAGCAGTCAAACTTTAACAATAACTTCAACAATCCACCTAACGGAGAACAACAATGGATCACACCGATACCTTACAAATTGGGTATTTGACACCACTAATCGTTGACGCACTTTTTATGAACTGTCAAAAAGGAACGCTTCCATATATTTTGTATGAGATTATTGAAACGTAACGTCATTACTCACTAACATCAATTGACCTAATATTTATTGGTTTTAGTGTATTTAAAAATACAATATTGCAAATAAACAAAAGTGATCAATGAAACGACATGTAAAATAAAGTGCACTTTTATGAAAATAAGGTTTGATATTTTATTGCGAATGGTGGAGAATACCGAATTCTAAAAGATTGTGCCATAACAGAGCGCGGTGGCGGCAGACACGCACGGCGACGGGCTCCGCGCCCGCTACCAGCAGGAGATCGAGCAGCTGCGGGCGCTGTGCGAGAAGGGGCTGCTGGCCATGGAGAGCTCGCACCGCCGCATCGTCAGGGAGATGGAGGACAAGCACCGCGCCGAGAGGGACCAGCTCAGGTTACTAATATGCACTATAACTCATCTCTTTTAATTTGTTTTTTAACGGCGTGGTTTATCATGTGTGGATCTTTAATACTGTATTCATTGAAAATCCTGAGATATCACGAGAATTGTAAAACCCGTCGCAATCCTAATTTAACGAAATAGCATTTGGTAGCTATACATTTGTTGGTGTTAACTACTTTGTTGGTTTGTGCAGGATTAAAGGATTCTGTTTTTCAAAATTTCTTTATTTTAAAACTACTCGTAACTATGTGGCTTCTTAAATAGATTTTTTAACATATAAATGAGCTCTTTAACCCGACTGATCTATTGTGCTGCCTATTATTAAGTGTTCACTTTTACATACACATTATTTATGTATTACCATAAATATTTATGCCATGTTTCATATAAATATGTAACGTACGTAAACTATGAACTGTATTTTTTAAAAACTAAAGTATTCCAACGGTGTTGAGGTTGGACCTCAGATAGAGTTTTTTGGTTTGAGAGTTGGACAAAGAGAGCTAGATGGTGCTGTATAAATGTCAGAAAATATTCAATGATATTAATCAATGGTTGTCCGTTGTACAGGTTGGACAAGGAGCAAGCGCTGGCGGAGGAGACACGCGCGACGCTGGCGGCGTTGGACGCGATGCGGAAGGCGCACGAGAGCGAGGTGCGCCGCGAGGTCGACAAGTTCAAGGCGGAGTTCCTGGCGCGCCCACACCACCAGGACTTAACGCAGATCAGCTCCAGGCACCAGTCAGTATATACTCACCACTTACCATTTGGGACTTTACCTTATTCATCGATTCATTGCTGAATAAATAAAGACAATAGATTTCGTTGGTTAGCGAAGTGACAAGTTAGCTACCAGATTATATTTGCTAACTTGTCGCTTGTACGTTTACCGGGAAAATTGACTTAAATTCAAGCAAAACACACAAGAAAGTATGTTTTGTTGTGAAATCAAATCAAATTATTTATGTCGAATATTAAAATCCATATTAAATTGAAATAAAAATAAAATAAAATCACATCACTAATACAACTACATTGAAATAAATATAACAATAAAAATAAAATGACAAATTGATTTCCCTTCATTAATTTGTATTTAAATATAATAAAATTGAGGTTGCTATTGTATAACAAAACACTTCATTTTCAATGCTTTTTTAACTACATAAACACATGATGCAATCGATACCACTACCTATCGAAACGTCAATTACGAGTACATCACTAGATATCTTATTATCCCTTTAACCGCCAATGTCGCCATAAGGCGCCAGACGCAATGGATTTTCTATTGTGTCTGGATTCCCGGCGTTCAATGGGTTAAACAACCACAATAACTGTTCACCATGTCTGCAGACAAGAGATGGAAGAGATAAAGCGCGAGATCCTGTCGCTGTCGGAGAAGTACTCGGTGAAGTGCGTGGAGTCGGCGGCGCTGGAGGAGAGGCTGGCCGCCGCCACGGCTCAGCTGGCGCAGGCGCACAGCCACATCATGCAGTTGGACGCCAGGTAACCACATACGTCCTAAACTTTGCCTACACCTGGAAAATGTATCTCGTGTGGTTGGAACGTCGGTTGAAGCAATTAAGGATACAATCTCCGGGATCGATGGCAACTCGTGTGGCTGGAACATCGCTTGAAACAAGAGTTACGGCTCGTGTATTGGTTAAACAAGGATCGGGTACAATCCCCGAACAGTACAAACATTTGTGTGCATGAACATGTGTGTTTGTACTGATCTGGATGTTTCTTTGCATAAAACGTATGAACATATTTTTAAAAATTGTGTGTGTTTAGTACCCATACTAAAAGCTACTCGCTTAATTTTTGGCTCATTGGCGCTGTCTGAATTTAAGTTTAATACAATACATTTCAACATAGCCCTGGCTCTCAAGATAGTTAAAATAACCGTGTTTCATGAGCCAATACTTCTCCCTAAAGTGGCTATTTATTTTATGTACAGTGTAATTTTGTCATTCAATCAATCAATCATTAACATCCGTTCGACCTATTATTGTACTCATAAAACATTCCCTAAATGTTTTATGGGAACCGAATACCATATAGATTCATCATAAAAATTTAGAGATTGAGCCGTAATCCACCAATCAGACCCAGTGCAGTGGTTAACGACTACCATCCAAAGATCAAAATATCCTAATTATCCTAAGAAGTAACCGGGCGGGGTAAACAGCTAAACGTGCTTTCCGAAGCGCAGAGAGCTTCAAGATAATATTGTTTGGTCACCATTTATATTTTAATTTTAATTATTTCAGGAACAAACAGCTGCGCGCGCACATCATATCTGAGGCGAACGAGATGAAGAGCGGCGACGCGTCGTCCCTGGCCCAGCTGATCGAAGAAACGGCCCCGGTACGTATGCGCTGACTCTAAGACCGCACTCATTACGCTTACAGCTGCTTGAAGCGCTTACTGGTCATCGCACTCAGCAAGACCCCTCACGCTTGCATGAAAGAAAGAAAAAACATTTATTAGCATGACATCACCGCACCTAACACAACCTAGATGGGTCTGAATTCATGTATGCACCTTATGGTTAAGTGTAACTACAAGTTCAACTTAGATTCGAAGCTTAGCTGTAGAAATGCCATTTTAAGTTTTCGTATATTATTTTTAATGTATTCGATTGTATTGATTCGAAATCAAGATTTGGTGGCATGTAAAAGCATTTATTTGTGGATTAGATCCAGAGTTGAATTTGCAATAAATTTCTATAACACGAAACCTTTATATAAGTCACTTTAAGCATTAAAACTTCTCATTGCAAATGCAAAAAGAAAATGGTATAACTATAAATCATACTTTACATAAATAAAATGAATTTACAAATATAGTTTTTTTTACCCGTGGAGTAATTTGACATTTCAGTGTTGTACAGTTCTGACTGTTTTTAATAGTGATGTACTTCAATCGGTAAATTAGAGATTATTTTATGTACTTCAATCGGTAAATTAGAGATTATAAATTCCTGATTTATAAATGATTTCCACATATTTTTATGAAAATTTAGGTCATATGTGACAAAAATTTGGGTGACCAGTATTGACAAGTCACGTTGCAAATCTTGTGATGAACAAAGGTGTAATTTAAGTAACCTTTCGTATTAATATTTATCGTTACAAAAAGGTAGATGTTTATTTCTTCATTTACCCCAAAAACGACTGAACCGGCTCCAATGAAATTTAAGATGGATTTTTGAAGTAAAACGCTAAAATGTTGTATGCGGATTAGTTGTCATAAATGAAAAATACAATATTTTTTTTCCAAATTACTCCCCTTCAAAAAGGGGAGGAAAAAGTATATGCGACTTTTTGGAGTTTTAAAGGTAGGAAGCTAAATAATGGTATGCGCACTATTTGTCACAAATGATAATTCTCGCATATTGCGTTGTTCCCAAAAGCCTTAAAAGAGGGGGAGATTTATACAGAACTTTCGAAATTTTCAAATTTAGATGCTCAACTGAAAGACGTATGATTTCGTGTACAAATCAAATCTTGCAGATTTTTTTTTTAAATCTACCCCAAACTTTTAAAAGTGGGGAAGGGGGGATATTATACCGAAAATTTCTCAGTTTCAAAGGTAGGTTTAGAAAAGATTCATATGCAGTATAAATCTCATGAAAATAATACAGAATCCGTTTTTTTACAAAGCCACCCCCCAAATTTTTAAAAGTATGTGGGAACTTGACAAACGAAGCTAAAAATTGGTATACGGACCACTCTTCATCAACAAAAATATGCGGCATCATTTGCATTTTCACAAGATTACCCCTAAAGCCTTAAAAGTGGGGTGACAATTTTAAATAGGACTTTTCGTACTATTCTAGGTAGGAAGCTAAAAATTGGCATGCCGACTTTTTCCCTTCGACAAAAAATGGATATACATAATAATATTATCATCATCATAACATCGGAATAGAAAGAAGCCTATGTGAGGTCTCAGGCTCTAGGCTATCTTTGTACTAAATTTGATCAAAATTGGTTCAGGAGTTAAGGCGTAAAATAATCGCCTTTATAATATTAAGAAGAAGGGATTACTACGTAAGTATATTAAAATAAAACCTACGGTTTTAACTGATTAAGAATTTCGTGCGCTAATAAAAGAAATGTCAGGCATTTTCTAAGCATGCTTTCACCTGGAAAAGTCTAATAATTGTTAAACGTACGGTATAAAATTAAACATAAAAAATACTTAATTCGATTTGTTACTATTTGACTTAGTTTAGAATTTATCTCCATCCATTTATTTTTGTGTCCAGTAATAAAAACCGAAATTTTCGATTGAAACCGGTGCGTAAAGCACTATTAAATTTAAGCTGGTATCATTAATTTAAAGTTTGACATTAGGGATTGTCAAATTACTCCACGGGAATAAAAAACAGACTATAGATATTTTGTAAACTATCCGTAAGACAAACGCACTAATTTGACTAAACTTGGGTACGACATGGTTTCTAAAAGCACTTCTACTATTACATTTAATTGGTACTGGTAAAAATAGCACAATTTGGAATTGGTTTCATTGATCCGGCATAAAGGACCAGTTTTGGTCCTTCGCGCCGGATTAATCTGGTCCAATCGGTGCGGTTGTAGTAGCGCTAGTGTATAGAGTTACGTAATGCAAGGTGTCATGGTACATTGGGTGCACTAACAGCATGGGAGGGCGGAGGCGCCGCTGTGGGCTCACCTGCGCCATCTGGCGGCGGTCTGGCAGCGAGCCAACAACAATACAGGTAAACTCATAAATACCATATTAAACCTTTATTGTATACAACATAGCTATGCACTGTGTTCTAGTTACATGCATGTATGTTTTATCATCACGTATTTATATTTTAAGAAAAACATTAACATTTCATTGCAAACAAGACTCACAATTTGCTTAGCTGATGTTGGGAATATGATGTAAATTGTTAGTTGGACGTATTTAAAAAAACTATTTGAATAAATTGGGTGTTTTTAGCTGTAATGAGGCAATTAAGCACTTACTAACAACGATTAGGAAAATAATGACGGTTATTTGAGCTTTTACTTTAACGATTTCAAACATTAGATTCTAATAGTGCGTTTAATGACTTTAGGGGAAATCTTCTCGCTCGAGCCCGCTACTGGAGGCGGCGAGGCCGTCTCGCCAGCCCAAGATACAGTTCGCCAAGACAGAGAGCACCAGAAACCTGCAACTGTCCCCCGTACAGGTGAGTTTTAATTGCATTATTTGTCATCAATAAAGTCATTGGACGTGTTAATAGTGTGCATAGGGTTTCTCTTCGAGGATTCTCGAACCGAGAATTCCCGGGAAATTTTGCCTTACTCGAGACGAGAAAAAAGTGGTCGAGAAATCGAGAAATTCAGTCAAAAAATTAAAAACTTGATAACGCGCTTGCGTTCTCGTTGCGGCTCTGCCACGCGTCGTGCGAAATTAAATGAAATAATTTGTCCTATTAGAGGAGGGCACCGAAATTTGATATTTCACACGGTCGTTGTAATTATTAAGATTTGAGTTCCTCTCAGGAAGACCCAGCTAATTACGTTTCTGAAAAACGTTTCTAATACGTTATACTAGAGTACATAATAGAAAACGAACGTGTTTTCTCCTTGTCTGGAAACTTTGTGACAAAAATACGAAACCGATTGTCAGATGATGCTATAAATGCCCTTGTATTTTTAAAGGCTTTTTTTTAATGATAACGTGACATCGTGGGTTAGCTTTTGAAGCAGTTTCCGCTTTAAATGTGATTGTAATTGGTCTTAAGATTTTTAATGATTTATTAGATTTTTATGTTTACTTACGTAAAGAAAAGACTCCATTTACTTATAACAAATATTGAAAAGTTGATACAAGACAACTAAGGAACATGTACCTTACTGTTACTCGTAATTATTAAGCTAGTCTGATGTTATTTTTATAAGGAATTAAACTGTCGTTTTATGCTACGTAATTGAAAAGTTTGTAGTACAGACTGAGACTAAAATAAATTATTTAGTATGTAAGGTACTAAGTTTCATTGTGGTGACATGATGACATTGTTTTTAGAAGATATTTTATTTGTTTTTTTTCAAAGAAAAAGACTATTTAGTATATTTGTTTGTAGAAACTAGAAATAATGATAAGAAGATCTCGCTAGAGATTTTTCGCTTAATTAAAGTTTTCTATAGTTAAATTAAACTCACATGAAACTAAAAATAAACGTTGGTCATTGATAAATGTTGAATATTGCATAAAAAGTATAGTTTTATTGTTAAATCAAATATGTTTTGAGCTTTTCAATATTTCTCGACAACCCGAGAATTCCCGGGAAATAGTGGTCGAGAATTCTCGTGCTCCGAGAAATAAAAAAGGTCGAGAAATGAGAAACCCTAAGTGTGCATTTACTAATTTAAGTAAAAAAGGATTACCGATTCTAGAATTAGACTCAACGATGATCTTTACTTAAATTGAGTGAGAAAGAGATAGACTATATATGATACATAGCGGCATCCCTTTATTTAAGTAAAGATCGAGTCTCGTTTGAGATTATGTTAAACAGAGCGCTCCGCCTGAATTCTAAGCGTCTAATGATGTTTTGAAATCTGTAATTATGCCAAGTATTTGTATATAAAAAGTAAAAACACCTTACCGTACCGGGCAGTTGGCGAATAGTCAATTGGTGAAACGTTTCTAGACCTAAACGATAAATTAGTGAAAATTTCTGGATTCCAATTTTCGTTCATAGTACAAACTATTGTTTGAACCGTTTCAGACACTTTTCTTTCGTATGAGGCGGTCATTGCTGTCTTCGAATAATGTCCAAGTGTTTATATAATTATGTTATGTAGATAGGTGTTACAAAACTATTTCTAGTCAAATCTTGTAACAAAAACAGAATAAAAACGAGTTTTACCAAAACTGCTTTAACTTAATATCTTTCATTTTCAGAATTAAAGACGAGTCTACGCTGCCTGGGCGGGACCGTGGCTGAGCGCAAGAAGCGCTTCGAGCAGTAACCGTCGTCCAGCTCACTCACAACTTCATTATATCAATATATTGTGCACGTTTGAACAAATATATAGTCAAATATCACGTTTGTATTGTACTACAGATAGATTAAGTGCAGGTGTGAAATTAGCGACTTGTTCCTATCGCAACAGTACGACGTTTACTGATTTCACAATAATGCGAAGGAGGGCTGACGTGTATACGCTGTAGCCGAATGCACGGGCTTTAAAAATATTTATTTGGCAAAAACGTCCTTACATCCTTATTGTATCCTTGGCTACAGCTAAAGTTGAAAACAATACATATTGAAAGGCAAATAGTCCCGTGTAATATAGGTCATAAGTTCGTAAGTCACAAATTATATAATGGCGGAAGTGACACGACTAAACTATTCCATTTATGATCATTTATTTATCACACATAAAATTAACTAATTGTTTTATTATTTATGAAGTATTTCCGTCATTTAAACTTAAGATTGTAGCAGTTTGATAACTAAAATGTAATTAAAGTACTGACTCCCATATTTAAGCTTAGAATAGATGTAAGTTACGTACTAAGACCAAAAACATGTTTCCCTATGACAAGTGGCCAGAACGTTTCCCACCCACCACACAAATTGTATATAACATTATATGAGTTGTTTTCATTGTGTAATTTTAATTAACTATAGTTTGTACATTACTTCCTTCTTTTCTTCTATTTAAATGTCTTTATTTTAGTTTAAGTTCTTCTCTAAATACTTAAGTTAGTCTTAGCGAATTGGGTTAGTGATGTTTCAAACACTTGTATAAATTGTAACATTTGTGTAAATACTAACGGTTCTGCCTCTCGATCGTGTTTTCAGTGGGCCGTGTATCGTTTAATCTTTAAGGAATCGTTACCAAATATATTTCATATTTATGACATTTGTGATTTAGCGAAGACGGGCGGCGCGGTGTAACTGGTGACATTATGTAAGATGTATTTTATATAAATACATGTGGATACATGCATTGCAGTAGCTTTCAAATTATTGTTTGAAATGACTGACTATTATTGTTAAATATTAGTTTTAAGTCACTGTGTAACGAAATTGAGCTGCAATGGCACGGGATAGCGCCTACCCGCGCCGCCCGCCTCGCTACACAACTGTTATTTTTGTATATTTATACGTAGACTTTACGATTGGACATGCATGCACATTATTTCGTATTTAGTCTTCATCTGTGTAGGGGTTTCAAATTTTGTGTTCCATTAACGTTCCCCAAGAGTTTCATATATATTATCACAGAGTATTATTTGATGTCAGAGGCTAATGTAGTCTACTCAACCCAATGTTTAACGCATATTTTGTATTTATAGAGGCATATATGGTTTTATGGACATTAACATGTTATTTTATAGAGATATATAACAGTGGTATGTATCGCCGGCAGCCAATCCGTGCGGGGAGCGACTCGTTACCATACAACGTGTAGCTGGGCATTGTTGCTGTCTTCCAATAGCGTTATTTACTCACCTTGTTGTGTACAGAGGGTCACGGGCGCTCCATGCCGACAGCTAGTATGTATGGTTATATATCGTATTGCTCAATGTTATCTAGTTGTGTTTATTAAAGATAAATACCAAAACTGTTGGTCGCGGTGTAACCCGTCGCCGGCTGCTCGCTTGTATTGCGGTACGCTGATTATTATAGTATATTAACTTATGTTACTGCTCTCCCTGTATCAGTTGACGTTGTAAAGTGTTGGTTTATGTAACAAAGATTTTAAAATAAACTACTTAATACAATATGATTGTTTTATTAATAAGTCCGAACAAATAATAAAGGCAAGTTGTAAATATACACTCTAAAAATTGGTTACTTTCTATAAGTACACAACTATTTTACAATTTATAAGGACAATGTTTCAAAGTGTAAGTAGGTATAATAAGCAAAGAAATCATTTATCACCACGGCTATATAGAGGAATTATACAGATCTAGATGAAATGAATTGATGTTTGATTTACAAGATCGGTAAAGAAAACAATACTGAAAACTTAGTTCCATGTCTGTCATATATTAAAAAAATATCATAGAAAAAGTAAATATGTTCTTAAAAATATTAGGTTTGACATTTTTACTAAGCTATGTAGTTAATTCGTTACTTATAAACAGTATCCATACCAAAGAGACTTTTTAGTCTTAACAGAAATACATATTCATATTGTTTAAAACCAATCCTAAAAAAAATGTGTTCTTATATAAGCAATATTTTTTCACCTTTTAGGACCTAAATCCTAAATGAGCAAACCACACGGTTTTGAGAAAATATGTTATAATAATAGTCATTAAAATAACAATTCATTGATATGACTATAAAGAAAAACAGGTTGCGTATATAATAAATAATTACATGGTAATAAGTCAATATTTGATCAAAGATATCACAGCTTTTACTTGATCACAACAAATTCAATCTTTCAAAAGCTTACCGTAAGTGACAGAAGATTGAACAGTGTGATACTATTGGCGCTACTAACTTAAAACTGTATGAGCGGCTTGTCGGAGTCGGTTCGCTGTTTGGCAAGCTTGGCGCGCCACTCGTTGCGGTCGGCGAGTATCTTGCGCCCGTACGACGTGTGGATGTCGCGAAAAGGCACCTTTTTACGAGGCACCTCTGGCCTGACGTTTTCCTTGTCTGTAAAAAAATATACAATTGGCTGTATCATACGTAAAAATGTATTAACAGTCTTTGTGAAAAACTTGATTCCAAAGCTCTTTTATAGCCACCTAACCATATGTTTGCCAATCACAAAAAGTTTAACACAAATAAATTAAGGCCCGTAATCCAAAACGAGACTCAAGTGTTGATATTTACTTAAATAGAGTTAGAAAGCGATGCCGCTATTTATCATATATAGCATGATCCCTTTATTTAGATTTTATTATTACTTGATAAATTTCCTAGGCTTAGAATTTTTATTGTATCAGTTAGATAAATCAGAAATATCAACAAATAATGGATTACAGACAAACTGAGTAAAGGTAACAAACCCTGATACAAAAAGATGAATAAGTGTGTGCTAAAGATATGATTACATTTCATAAACAATCAGTGACCAATTCATTAGTTTTGTCATGGTCATGACAAATGATTAAAATTTTAAAACTTGTCTTCACACTGGTCACAATTTACAAAAAAGACTGTTGGTTTAAGACCCAATAATCAGTTTTTTATACATGATAGAGGACTATCATTATACAATCTGTGGACACCAGTCAAGCATGATGACAATATAAAAAAATAAGAAACTTTAAAATACTTACGATGACGGCTCCCCTGAACAGTTTTGCCACTTTCCACATTGCCCTCAAGCCCTCTGTTGAAGGGGTTGTATCTCTGACCCCTAGGGGGCACTATGGGTTCCTCTTCTGGTGGAGTTATTGTCACCAAAGCAGCTGCTTCTGCTGCTGCCTCCTCTGTAAGATTTATATGGCAATTGAATTTTTTTAGTTAATGTAAACTAAAGAACTGTCTTAATTACATTTAAATTTCATCTATTGTTTGTAAGGACAATAGATGAAATTTAATCTTTCTTGTAGGGACAACAAATCATCAAGTATAACTTACATTAATTTAATTACAGGGCAACATAAATGATTTAACCTTAAATATGAAAACATCTAAGATGCAAAAAAAGAAGATTGGTTTTCGAATTTTCGAAAATATATGTACGTTATCCGACGCTCTTACGTTGAAGGAAAACATCGTGAGGAAACCTTCTTGCACACCTGAGAGGAGATTCGAATATTGTGTGTGAAGTCGTGCAATCCACACTGGGCCCGTGTGGACGACTAAGGCCTAATCACCCTATATGGGTAGGCTTGTACCCGTGGTGGGGAGGTTTAATGAGCTGATGATGATGCGAATTGTTGAGATTTTTTTTAACATATTCTATTGGAAACAGCTTTTTTGGGGCCAAGACTTTTTCGTCCCTGGCCATCACTTACTTTCTGCTTCAATTTTTCTGCTAGTTTTGGCCACACTGTGAAAAGTTGATGTCCAAATAAAATAGTTCATTTTAGAAATTTCCAAATTAATAAAGCATATTACCCTGTGCCTCATCAAGCTGGCGCTGCAGCTCTGCCACCATTAGTTTCATGTAGTCATAACTAGCACAGGCCAAAGCCTTCATCCAGGTCTCCATTGATGCCTGAGAATTTGTGCAAAGGTAGTATGTCTTACCCCCTTCACACTGGAATACTATTTTAAAACTATATGCTTCTTCTTCAGTTAACTCTGTGAACAATGATGAATATTTTAACAAGTGCTTATCATGTTTAACTTAAGGGAGAAATTTAATAAGATGGTCTCCTTGGGTACTTCAATATCATCTTTCTCAAGTCACAATAATTATGCTTTTAGTATATCTCTGTTGTAAACTCAAGAGTCAAATTTCATCATGACAACATTACTGTCACACAAGTGAGCAACTACACCGTAGTGTGACAATGGAATATCAATTCTTAAAAAAAGTATTCTATAAAAAGTGCTATTTGGCATTTTCATTTATTTAGTATTCCTTTAAAAGATGTAAGATAAATGGCAAAGAAACTGGCTGAAAATTGTAGCAGAAAGTAAGTGATGGCCAGGGACGAAAAAAGTCTTGGTACCAAAAATGGCTATTCTTATTTATAATCTTCTACTGTAACATGCAAAACTTGAAATATTTTTGATCATATTGTATTGAAAACATGGACCAAGTCCTTTTTCGTCCCTGACCATGTCATTTTTTTTGGTAGAATTTTTCTGCTAGTTTCAGCCTCATGTAAGATAAAATTATTGTGTTGTGTACTGATATGGATTTATTGATGAAGCATTGTTATTTGCAATAGTGGAAGCGACAAGCACTCACCAATTGTACATCCTTCTAGGACAATGACACCAACGGGGTCCTTATCCCCTTTTTTGTCAAAGTAAAACAGTAAGTTCCCCTTGAGCGTGAACCAGCGCTTTTGGTAGCTTTTCCCGACTTCTCCTCGCATATCCAACCAGCCATCGCGGTCTACCGGAGTTGCGGAAGACGCAAAAGCACACAAATTCTTCTCGTTTATCTTCATTATTGAAAATATACAATCATCACAAGTGGAAAAGCTCGTTTACAATGAGTGGCTTGAGTTTATTGGTCATTAAAATGAACCTTAACATTAAAAGATTATTTTAATATAAAGACTCAGAATTATCACATGTAATATTTTATACTTTAAATATATTGAAAAGATAATCGAATTAGAAATACAACAACAATGACATTTGACATTCTAATCCATGACATGATAGATTATGTCAAAATGGTTAGTGTAGCGTTCTAAAATCTTCATAGATTATTACCGATGATAATGAACCAAACGCAAGTATTTTATTTTTTGTTCCTAGGAATTGCTTTCAAAAACAATTTGATAAATCTTCTTTCACCAGTTTAAATTAAAGATTAAAACAAACCTCANTTTAATTAACTATAGTTTGTACATTACTTCCTTCTTTTCTTCTATTTAAATGTCTTTATTTTAGTTTAAGTTCTTCTCTAAATACTTAAGTTAGTCTTAGCGAATTGGGTTAGTGATGTTTCAAACACTTGTATAAATTGTAACATTTGTGTAAATACTAACGGTTCTGCCTCTCGATCGTGTTTTCAGTGGGCCGTGTATCGTTTAATCTTTAAGGAATCGTTACCAAATATATTTCATATTTATGACATTTGTGATTTAGCGAAGACGGGCGGCGCGGTGTAACTGGTGACATTATGTAAGATGTATTTTATATAAATACATGTGGATACATGCATTGCAGTAGCTTTCAAATTATTGTTTGAAATGACTGACTATTATTGTTAAATATTAGTTTTAAGTCACTGTGTAACGAAATTGAGCTGCAATGGCACGGGATAGCGCCTACCCGCGCCGCCCGCCTCGCTACACAACTGTTATTTTTGTATATTTATACGTAGACTTTACGATTGGACATGCATGCACATTATTTCGTATTTAGTCTTCATCTGTGTAGGGGTTTCAAATTTTGTGTTCCATTAACGTTTCCCCAAGAGTTTCATATATATTATCACAGAGTATTATTTGATGTCAGAGGCTAATGTAGTCTACTCAACCCAATGTTTAACGCATATTTTGTATTTATAGAGGCATATATGGTTTTATGGACATTAACATGTTATTTTATAGAGATATATAACAGTGGTATGTATCGCCGGCAGCCAATCCGTGCGGGGAGCGACTCGTTACCATACAACGTGTAGCTGGGCATTGTTGCTGTCTTCCAATAGCGTTATTTACTCACCTTGTTGTGTACAGAGGGTCACGGGCGCTCCATGCCGACAGCTAGTATGTATGGTTATATATCGTATTGCTCAATGTTATCTAGTTGTGTTTATTAAAGATAAATACCAAAACTGTTGGTCGCGGTGTAACCCGTCGCCGGCTGCTCGCTTGTATTGCGGTACGCTGATTATTATAGTATATTAACTTATGTTACTGCTCTCCCTGTATCAGTTGACGTTGTAAAGTGTTGGTTTATGTAACAAAGATTTTAAAATAAACTACTTAATACAATATGATTGTTTTATTTAATAAGTCCGAACTAAATAATAAAGGCAAGTTGTAAATATATACACTCTAAAAAATTGGTTACTTTCTATAAGTACACAACTATTTTACAATTTATAAGGACAATGTTTCAAAGGCAAAGTGTAAGTAGGTATAATAAGCAAAGAAATCATTTATCACCACGGCTATATAGAGGAATTATACAGATCTAGATGAAATGAATTGATTGTTTGATTTACAAGATCGGTAAAGAAAACAATACTGAAAACTTAGTTCCATGTCTGTCTATATATTAAAAAAATATCATAGAAAAAGTAAATATGTTCTTAAAAATATTAGGTTTGACATTTTTACTAAGCTATGTAGTTAATTCGTTACTTATAAACAGTATCCATACCAAATGAGACTTTTTAGTCTTAAAAGAATACATATTCATATTGTTTTAAAACCAATCCTAAAAAATGTGTTCTTATATAAGCAATATTTTTTCACCTTTTAGGACCTAAATCCTAAATGAGCAAACCACACGGTTTTGAGAAAATATGTTATAATAATAGTCATTAAAATAACAATTCATTGATATGACTATAAAGAAAAACAGGTTGCGTATATAATAAATAATTACATGGTAATAAGTCAATATTTGATCAAAGATATCACAGCTTTTACTTGATCACAACAAATTCAATCTTTCAAAAGCTTACCGTAAGTGACAGAAGATTGAACAGTGTGATACTATTGGCGCTACTAACTTAAAACTGTATGAGCGGCTTGTCGGAGTCGGTTCGCTGTTTGGCAAGCTTGGCGCGCCACTCGTTGCGGTCGGCGAGTATCTTGCGCCCGTACGACGTGTGGATGTCGCGAAAAGGCACCTTTTTACGAGGCACCTCTGGCCTGACGTTTTCCTTGTCTGTAAAAAAATATACAATTGGCTGTATCATACGTAAAATGTATTAACAGTCTTTGTGAAAAACTTGATTCCAAAGCTCTTTTATAGCCACCTAACCATATGTTTGCCAATCACAAAAAGTTTAACACAAATAAATTAAGGCCCGTAATCCAAAACGAGACTCAAGTATTGATATTTACTCTAAATAGAGTTAGAAAGCGATGCCGCTATTTATCATATATAGCATGATCCCTTTATTTAGATTTTATTATTACTTGATAAATTTCCTAGGCTTAGAATTTTTATTGTATCAGTTAGATAAATCAGAAATATCAACAAATAATGGATTACAGACAAACTGAGTAAAGGTAACAAACCCTGATACTAAAAGATGAATAAGTGTGTGCTAAAGATATGATTACATTTCATAAACAATCAGTGACCCAATTCATTAGTTTTGTCATGGTCATGACAAATGATTAAAATTTTAAAACTTGTCTTCACACTGGTCACAATTTACAAAAAAGACTGTTGGTTTAAGACCCAATAATCAGTTTTTTATACATGATAGAGGACTATCATTGTACAATCTGTGGACACCAGTCAAGCATGATGACAATATAAAAAAATAAGAAACTTTAAAATACTTACGATGACGGCTCCCCTGAACAGATTTGCCACTTTCCACATTGCCCTCAAGCCCTCTGTTGAAGGGGTTGTATCTCTGACCCCTAGGGGGCACTATGGGTTCCTCTTCTGGTGGAGTTATTGTCACCAAAGCAGCTGCTTCTGCTGCTGCCTCCTCTGTAAGATTTATATGGCAATTGAAATTTTTTAGTTAATGTAAACTAAAGAACTGTCTTAATTACATTTAAATTTCATCTATTGTTTGTAAGGACATTTATCCCTACAAGTCATTAACCATATAATATTTAAATCTGCTTGAATGTGGTATGCGCGCAGACAATAGATAAATGTATTGTGTGTTGTGCGTTTCCACCCATGCTATGTACGATCTCTTATACAGCTTTTTTCTCACCATAATCTTTCTAGTAGGGACAACAAATCATCAAGTATAACTTACATTAATTTAATTACAGGGCAACATAAATGATTAAACCTTCAATTATGAAAACATCTAAGATGCAAAAAAAGATTTGGTCACAAACGGCTGAGGTTCAAATCCCGACACGTACCCAATGTGTTTTCGAAATTTCGAAAATAAATGTACGTTATTCGACGCTCTTACGGTGAAGGAAAACATCGTGAGGAAACCTTCATGCACACCTGAGAGGAGATTCGAAGATTGTGTGTGAAGTTGTCCAATCCACACTGGGCCCATGTGGACGACTAAGGCCTAATCACCCTATACACGGGTAGGCTTGTGCCCCTCGGTGGGGAGGTTTAATGAGCTGATGATGATGCGAATTGTTGAGATTTTTTTTAACATATTCTATTGGAAACAGCTTTTTTAGGGCCAAGACTTTTTTGTCCCTGGCCATCACTTACTTTCTGCTTCAATTTTTCTGCTAGTTTTGGCCACACTGTGAAAAGTTGATGTCCAAATAAAATAGTTCATTTTAGAAATTTCCAAATTAATAAAGCATATTACCCTGTGCCTCATCAAGCTGGCGCTGCAGCTCTGCCACCATTAGTTTCATGTAGTCATAACTAGCACAGGCCAAAGCCTTCATCCAGGTCTCCATTGATGCCTGAGAATTTGTGCAAAGGTAGTATGTCTTACCCCCTTCACACTGGAATACTATTTTAAAACTATATGCTTCTTCTTCAGTTAACTCTGTGAACAATGATGAATATTTTAACAAGTGCTTATCATGTTTAACTTAAGGGAGAAATTTAATAAGATGGTCTCCTTGGGTACTTCAATATCATCTTTCTCAAGTCACAATAATTATGCTTTTAGTATATCTCTGTTGTAAACTCAAGAGTCAAATTTCATCATGACAACATTACTGTCACACAAGTGAGCAACTACACCGTAGTGTGACAATGGAATATCAATTCTTAAAAAAAGTATTCTATAAAAAGTGCTATTTGGCATTTTCATTTAATTAGTATTCCTTTAAAAGATGTATGATAAATGGCAAAGAAACTGGCTGAAAATTGTAGCAGAAAGTAAGTGATGGCCAGGGACAAAAAAGTCTTGGTACCAAAAATGGCTATTCTTATTTATAATCTTCTACTGTAACATGCAAAAACTTGAAATATTTTTGATCATATTGTATTGAAAACATGGACCAAGTCCTTTTTCGTCCCTGACCATGTCATTTTTTTTGGTAGAATCTTTCTGCTAGTTTCAGCCTCATGTAAGATAAAATTATTGTGTTGTGTACTGATATGGATTTATTGATGAAGCATCCATTGTTATTTGCAATAGTGGAAGCGACAAGCACTCACCAATTGTACATCCTTCTAGGACAATGACACCAACGGGGTCCTTATCCCCTTTTTTGTCAAAGTAAAACAGTAAGTTCCCCTTGAGCGTGAACCAGCGCTTTTGGTAGCTTTTCCCGACTTCTCCTCGCATATCCAACCAGCCATCGCGGTCTACCGGAGTTGCGGAAGACGCAAAAGCACACAAATTCTTCTCGTTTATCTTCATTATTGAAAATATACAATCATCACAAGTGGAAAAGCTCGTTTACAATGAGTGGCTTGAGTTTATTGGTCATTAAAATGAACCTTAACATTAAAAGATTATTTTAATATAAAGAAGAATTATCACATGTAATATTTTATAATTTAAATATATTGAAAAGATAATCGAATTAGAAATACAACAACAATGTCATTTGACATTCTAATCCATGACATGATAGATTATGTCAAAATGGTTAGTGTAGCGTTCTAAAATCTTCATAGATTATTACCGATGATAATGAACCAAACGCAAGTATTTTATTTTTTTGTTCCTAGGAATTGCTTTCAAAAACAATTTGATAAATCTTCTTTTCACCAGTTTAAATTAAAGATTAAAAAAACCCTCATGAAAAAAGGTTACTATACAATAGAAGAATATTTATCGGATAAAGATGTGTGGTCTTGCACTTAGTGTTCCAGTTACAAAATCTTTGCAATAAATTATTGTAAAGCTATTTGTAGGTAAATGACAAAACTGTAACCACTGATATAAAAAGATTAAAAGAGTAACTCGAGTTTCTTGCCGGCTCTTCTCGATCCTACTTATTCCGAACCGGTGGTAGAGTCACAAAAAATATGATAATAATAACAATTGACGATTCAAAAGTATCTGTAACAGATTTATTTGAATAAAGATTTTTTTTCTTTCTTTCATAGGGTCGTTAGAGAATTTACTCATTAGACCTTTGGTCCCGGCTATAACAATCATAGGATGGTAGTCGTTAAGCCTTACTATCCGCATTGGGCCCGCGTAGCTCAGTTGTGCGGGAAGACCGTTGCAGTGGGCCGTTATAGGCTGATGATAATGATGCAAAAGGCACCTAAACGTAAGACCACATTAAAGTTTTGAAATGAAGAAATACAATTTGATTAATTAAGTGATAGAGGTGGTACTGAGTCGTCTAGGTAGGTAGGTACCACCACAGTGCCAGATATCGTCTCATAAAATAAAAATGATATGCAGTTCCACAGAACAGCGAAACACATTTCGGGATAAGTGAGGGCATTGTAGCTAGTGAAATTAACGGGTTGAGATCAAACATCTGTCGTCTCGGGTGACGGGCGCGGGGCAGTGTTGACGGAAACTGAGTGATGACTACTTACTGTTATAAATATCTTTTGTAATATTGTGTACACTATCATTTAATTTTTCATGTTTTTTCTTTTTTGTGTATTTTACTATTACTACACTCGCCACAGGCACAGCCAGAATAACAGTTCTAGGGGTCGCAAACCGGGATCCCGGATCTCGAAAATACCGGAATACCGGCCCAAATTTTGGTATTTTTAATACCGGTATTCATTTCACGAAAACCGGGATGTTCGATATTTTCGGTTTTAGTAAAATAAATAAAAAGTTACGGGCCATTTAATCGTATTAGGCGCGCGTGAGTTTCTTCACTTTGCAAAAGATGATGTCAATTTCAATGACGGTTTTCATGTACCTAATCGTAAGGACTAATCCTAACAACGAATTCACTGGAACACCTTAGAAATGGGAGGGCCGTGGGTGATGACGGCATTTAGAAGAGAGCTCCTAAAAACTTGTGGACGTCCCATCTCTAGGGCATTATTTGGGGTCTATAATGCCGTTATCCACCAGGAAGCTGCACCGGAGACGTGGTCCAGCGTCGTCATCTTGTTCTTCAAAAGGTGGATCAAGAGGAGAACAAGGTGATAAAAATATCTTGAAGAGTTATAGACCAATAGCGCTTCAGAGCCACGTCTATACCTAAGTAGTTTTCAGAGATGTGACGAATCGTCTCTCAATAAGACTTGACGAATTCCAACCACCAGATCAGTTTGGGTTTCGAAAAGGCTACAGAACCGTGGACCCCATACTCTTAACAAACGCAATCGTGAATGTTTTTCGCAACGCAATGTGATGTTGGTCTAAAAGTACGACGCTCGCGTATTATTTCAAACTCAATATACTACAGTACCAAATAACTTCGGCTCACACTAATATTAAATTAATGTATGGACATGAGGAGATAGGCCTCCTCCATTGGAAATGAATTCGTGATTAAACCCGTGAAACCCAGAATTTTACTCAATAAATAACAACTTTAGTGCACTTCAGGAGATACTTATATTTAAAAAAAAATTTTTAAATATGTAATATTTTATTCATAATTATTATTACCTATTTTCACAGTTATTTATAAAGTTATATTAATATCAAGTATTACACTATTTTGTTTTATGAATTTCTAATGATTGCTCCATTTAGAAAATTTGATTTCCACATCAATCATCAGATTTGAACACTTAAAAACTAAAGTACGACAAAATGGTGTGGTCTATTTACAGTACAATCCCAATTCCCTAAAAAAATTGACAAATTCACAATAACAAAAGAGGTCAAAAACGAAACCCTACAAATAATTCAATCAACTACGAATCTCACTTAACAACTGTACAAAATATTACGAGTGGTTTCATTTGACGTGCTCCATTATACATCGGCAATGTGGGCAAATATTCACGTTGATCCTATTTACAAAATGTCGTTTTACAAAACAAAATATAAACTATATACAACATCATTAAATATTCTCAAATGCTGTAACACATTTAAACCATTTCATATTCAACTAGGCATAATTCAGTTAAGTCGCGGCCGGACCGCTGCTACCCGCGAGCGCGCCGCGCACGCCAGCCCTCACATTAAACACAAAATAATAATTAGACACTAAGCAACAAAAAGTGACTTTATATTTTATGAATCAATTTCTATTTCAGATATTCTGTTTGAGCTGATCACCAATCAAATACGGCGTATTTTTAGTTGGCATAAATTAAAAGGGAATAAAATGAACTACATTGATGGTACGAGTACTCAACCACACGCTCTGTTTCAAATGGCCGACATATTTACATGTTTAACCTCACAGCACACCTCCCTACTCTTATGCATTAATTATATATTAAAATAGAAAATTTCATATATCTACTAACTGTCGGAGATTCGGTGAATCAACATTACTGCTGTTTCGTTTAGCTCCATTTACATTTTTATAAAACGACTGTTTCTAATTATACAAATGCTACTGATGATCTAGGGGGCTCTGTTTATAACTATTTATCTTAATGTAAACTACTATTGGTGTTACTTATAGTATCCAGTTGCGTTTGTGTTATCGTAAGACATTCTAGCAATTCTGTTTATTTTTATAAAATCACATTTCCCACAGTGCACAGGCTAATGTCAGCCCTTACAGTACAGTGGCAAATGTTGCAGTGAGCCTGCGTCGGTGAGTTGCCACTCGACCTTATACCTACTTCATATAAAACTGTACAACAGTGTAAACTCGCTAAAGTCAAATGGTCAAATTTGTCTAATATAATTGTTGCTAAAATGTAAAACTACATGATTCATAAATACATACAGAGCTCAAAAATTATAAAACAGTAACATAATTTCATTTTATCAAAGTAAAAAAAAGCTTATACAAAAATAATACATTTTAATGAGTAAAACAAAATGTCGACGTTGATAAATCTAAACTACGCAATGCCGAGATGTACGAGAACCCTGTGAGGCGAGATGGTCTGTGGAACAAGTCCTATTACAATAATGGTGTTTAAAATATCTAAAATCACTACACATAGCTAACTCCTTTGGTAATTCATACCGGTTTATTACAATATAACGTAAAATAAAAATAATATAATACATTATACACAACAACGTAATAGCAAATATTACAACTGCAATAGATAACTTGTGACAACATTTTCACTGAACTCATGGGGTTGGGCATGCTATGACATCACACACATTCTACTGTTCTTCTAATTCTCATTCACTTCTACATTAAAACTCAAGTCTAAAATACATGAACAGTTAATGCAAGTTGATCTAATCATATGTTTGGGATCTGATATGTATTTCAAACTCTATTTTGTATGAATAAAATCCTGTTCGACTGACTGTAGAAGAATGTGTATGGATGTAGTATTAGCAGGGATAATTTACTATAATAAATAACCTTATGTATTGCAAGACACAACACAATAATATGAGCATCAATATATGATATTACATACATTTAAAATTTGATCTAGTGGTTTTGGTGTTTTTCCAATTATATACTTAGCTAATAAAAATGTATCAACAATATAAACATGATTATAGAACAGCGACTTACATGGTTGATATTTGGAATTTTAAATTTCTAACTGATTAGAATGTAAACTTCAAAACATAAGGTTTTGTTCAGATCAAGTTTATAGTGTACAGTATAACAATAAGAAAATTGTATTTTTAACAAGTGTGAAATTGTAATGTAAATGTGGGATGTTGAAAGATAAAAACAAACAGAACAATTCTAGGGTTGGTCATAACCCTTACACTAAAAAATGTAGTGATGGTTATTGCTACAATTTACTGTAGTAAATATTGTAAAAATGGATGCTAGTCTAAACAAAATGAGGTTCATGGTAATTTCAAATGGAAATAGAGATCAGGAAGTATTCAATAGTGAAGACAGCAATGGAAGTGGTTTCTGNTGCGTTCAGTTGCATTCTAAGTACAAGTGTTTATTTAAATTACTGATATTATGCTACCATTTGAAAGCCTAATTACTAGGCTTTAATTATGTAAAACATTATATAGAGGTAAAATAAGTCATTTTTTAGTTATATCACTTTTTATGCGCACTTGAGGCTTGAGTCGATTTACTTGCACGCGAGTTTAGTTTTCAGAGATGTGACGAATCGTCTCTCAATAAGACTTGACGAATTCCAGCCACCAGATCAGTTTGGGTTTCGAAAAGAATACAGAACCGTGGACCCCATACTCTTAACAAACGCAATCGTGAATGTTTTTCGCAACGCAATGTGATGTTGGTCTAAAAGTAAACTATTGCAACGACGCTCGCGTATTATTTCAAACTCAATATACTACAGTACCGAATAACTTCGGCTCACACTAATATTTAATTAATGTATGGACATGAGGAGATAGGCCTCCTCCATTGGAAATGAATTCGTGATTAAACCCGTGAAACCCAGAATTTTACTCAATAAATAACAACTTTAGTGCACTTCAGGAGATACTTATATTTAAAAAAAAAACTTTTTAAATATGTAATATTTTATTCATAATTATTATTACCTATTTTCACAGTTATTTATAAAGTTATATTAATATCAAGTATTACACTATTTTGTTTTATGAATTTCTAATGATTGCTCCATTTAGAAAATTTGATTTCCACATCAATCATCAGATTTGAACACTTAAAAACTAAAGTACGACAAAACGGTGTGGTCTATTTACAGTACAATCCCAATTCCCTAAAAAAATTGACAAATTCACAATAACAAAAGAGGTCAAAAACGAAACCCTACAAATAATTCAATCAACTACGAATCTCACTTAACAACTGTACAAAATATTACGAGTGGTTTCATTTGACGTGCTGATGTGGGCAAATATTCACGTTGATCCTATTTACAAAATGTCGTTTTACAAAACAAAATATAAACTATATACAACATCATTAAATATTCTCAAATGCTGTAACACATTTAAACATTTCATATTCAACTAGGCATAATTCAGTTAAGTCGCGGCCGGACCGCTGCTACCCGCGAGCGCGCCGCGCACGCCAGCCCTCACATTAAACACAAAATAATAATTAGACACTAAGCAACAAAAAGTGACTTTATATTTTATGAATCAATTTCTATTTCAGATATTCTGTTTGAGCTGATCACCAATCAAATACGGCGTATTTTAGTTGGCATAAATTAAAAGGGAATAAAATGAACTACATTGATGGTACGAGTACTCAACCACACGCTCTGTTTCAAATGGCCGACATATTTACATGTTTAACCTCACAGCACACCTCCCTACTCTTATGCATTAATTATATATTAAAATAGAAAATTTCATATATCTACTAACTGTCGGAGATTCGGTGAATCAACATTACTGCTGTTTCGTTTAGCTCCATTTACATTTTTATAAAACGACTGTTTCTAATTATACAAATGCTACTGATGATCTAGGGGGCTCTGTTTATAACTATTTATCTTAATGTAAACTACTATTGGTGTTACTTATAGTATCCAGTTGCGTTTGTGTTATCGTAAACATTCTAGCAATTCTGTTTATTTTTATAAAATCACATTTCCCACAGTGCACAGGCTAATGTCAGCCCTTACAGTACACAAGTGGCAAATGTTGCAGTGAGCCTGCGTCGGTGAGTTGCCACTCGACCTTATACCTACTTCATATAAAACTGTACAACAGTGTAAACTCGCTAAAGTCAAATGGTCAAATTTGTCTAATATAATTGTTGCTAAAATGTAAAACTACATGATTCATAAATACATACAGAGCTCAAAAATTATAAAACAGTAACATAATTTCATTTTATCAAAGTAAAAAAAAGCTTATACAAAAATAATACATTTTAATGAGTAAAACAAAATGTCGACGTTGATAAATCTAAACTACGCGATGCCGAGATGTACGAGAACCCTGTGAGGCGAGATGGTCTGTGGAACAAGTCCTATTACAATAATGGTGTTTAAAATATCTAAAATCACTACACATAGCTAACTCCTTTGGTAATTCATACCGGTTTATTACAATATAACGTAAAATAAAAATAATATAATACATTATACACAACAACGTAATAGCAAATATTACAACTGCAATAGATAACTTGTGACAACATTTTCACTGAACTCATGGGGGTTGGGCATGCTATGACATCACACACATTCTACTGTTCTTCTAATTCTCATTCACTTCTACATTAAAACTCAAGTCTAAAATACATGAACAGTTAATGCAAGTTGATCTAATCATATGTTTGGGATCTGATATGTATTTCAAACTCTATTTTGTATGAATAAAATCCTGTTCGACGGACTGTAGAAGAATGTGTATGGATGTAGTATTAGCAGGGATAATTTACTATAATAAATAACCTTATGTATTGCAAGACACAACACAATAATATGAGCATCAATATATGATATTACATACATTTAAAATTTGATCTAGTGGTTTTGGTGTTTTTCCAATTATATACTTAGCTAATAAAAATGTATCAACAATATAAACATGATTATAGAACAGCGACTTACATGGTTGATATTTGGAATTTTAAATTTCTAACTGATTAGAATGTAAACTTCAAAACATAAGGTTTTGTTCAGATCAAGTTTATAGTGTACAGTATAATAATAACAAAATTGTATTTTTAACAAGTGTGAAATTGTAATGTAAATGTGGGATGTTGAAAGATAAAAACAAACAGAACAATTCTAGGGTTGGTCATAACCCTTACACTAAAAAATGTAGTGATGGTTATTGCTACAATTTACTGTAGTAAATATTGTAAAAAATGGATGCTAGTCTAAACAAAATGAGGTTCATGGTAATTTCAAATGGAAATAGAGATCAGGAAGTATTCAATAGTGAAAGACAGCAATGGAAGTGGTTTCTGTTGACGTGAAACACTTTAATCAAATGAAAATGAAATGCCCCATAATGAGAATAATCTCATATGCCAAATTGTATCTTTTTTTGTTATATCAAGCTATAACAAAAAAAGTACCTGTGACTTAAATAGCTCTTTTCAATGCTCCTATATTTGTTTTATAGTATTATCTATTTGTCAGGTTCATTGTAACATTTACCTATCTATTTACTAGAAGTCGCTTTGAAAAGTTGCCAAGCTCTTTTTTGTAAACAAATTTCATTTTTTTTATTCCTTCAAGTCCAAAGTCAACATTTAGTAACTAGAATACTAGGTATATAGCAACCATGTCACCACAGTTTAATATTACAGTCAAAACAATTAACCAATGTTCTCATGACTCATCTTTGGATAAACGCCAATACCAGACAACGGCCTCTGAGCCTTAACAACCCTACTTTAATTTACCTAAGTACCTACCGAGACTACACAACAATCCTAGCCCACGCTGCGTCGTCACTGTTACGAGTAATAAATAATGCAAATAAATAATAACTTTAGTAGAGTCCCGTGCGGGGTTGGTCGGCGAGCAGGAGGCGTCGGCTGGCGATCACATTGTGACAGGTACAATCGCGAGTAGACACTACGCCATGGGTGTCACCGGCGTCACTTTCACTAGCACTATGCTGGAGCACTTTTCACAAGAATGCAGTGGTGTCGGGTGCAGGCGGTCAGCCGAGCGCGGCGGCCGTGTGGTACAGCTGCATGAGGACCTGCACGTGCAGCGGGAGGCACGAGCGCCGGTCGTGCGTCTCCCCGTCCAGCGCGAGCCACGACAGCGCGTTGTAACTTTCCAGCACATATCTGTCAAAAAGGGCAATTGCATTATTATTTATTACCAATGGTGGCATGATATGTATCACTGCAAATTTTATTATTAAAATCATTAGCAGTATTTTAATAAATAAAGGAAACATAAAAAATATAATTATATATAAAACTTAGTAAGTATTTACACAACAAGTCTAAGAGCGTAGCTGAGTGGGACTCTGAACTAAGTTAAGGGTGTTAGGAGAAGATTTGGGGATAAAAATTGGCTTGCCATCGGACAGTTAATTGGGTCAAGTGTAGAACAATTAAAACAAAAACATTTATTCTTTTCAAGAAAAAGAAGAGAATTTTTTTTAAACTCTACATTAAAAGACTCAATTCGAAAAACAGATATGTATCAAAGTAAACCTTAAAAAATATTGTTTGACATTTTCGAATAGTACAAAATGTTTAATTAATAAAGAATATCTTATTCTTATTATATATAATGTATAACACATTGTATACACTGAAACACAGAAGTGCAAACCACTTCTACTTCTCGGGACGACATCTGGCACTACGGTGGTACGTAGCCTACATAGGCGAGTCAGTACCGAGTATACGTATGAGGGTGCGTGTACCTGAGCACATCGGTGGTGAGTTGCGAGTCGAGCGGGTGCGCGTTGTGGTCCCGGCGCAGCGAGAGCGAGTACTCGTCGGTCTGCAGGCTGCCGGCGTGCAGGTGCAGCGCGTTCTTGAGGAAGGCGGGGCAGGCGTCGCGCAGGTGCGCCGCGCCCGCCCACCACCACGCCGGCATGCCGCCCAGCGGCGCCGTCGACACCGTGTACCCCAGCGCCAGCGGCTGCTGCAGCACCGTGCCCACCGACTCCTGCACCCCACCCGCGCAACACACACACACATTATATACGTACACACACACGAGTACGCACAACTGTTAAACAATAACAACCAGGATTCCCATTACCCGCGCTAAATCTACCTAAAGGCTACTTGGTTAATAGCCCCCCCCCCCATTTCCGCTAAAAATTAGGCGTTTCGGTTTCTCTCACAGAAACAAGTTCGCCTTTTGTAAAATTTCGTGAACCTTTATTATAAGTTACTCATGCTTATAGCATATCAAATACACCAACCGCTTGATGGTAAGTTGTAACTGCATCCATGTTTGAGTTTAGATCATTGCTTAATTTTATAGGATCATTGCTTAATATTATTTTGTTATTACTATTACTATGTATTTATATTTGTATAATGAGACCAAGTAAATGATATTGATAAAAAAGGATCTGTGTTTCTTGTCAAATTCTTCTTAGTTCAATGTGAAGTACCGAGCCGGTGCTAGGCATGTTAGTTTCATTTGTCAGTCATAAGTGTCTTTCTAAGGTTTAAGTTGAAATTATTTTTTAGATCAACAATAAACTATCAGGATGCACAATCACGAAGAAACGTCAACCAAAACATGGCCGCGCCACATGAAACATAGGTATGTAAAGTTATTGTTATATTTAGAACGTAAATTCATTCATCATTTCAATTTTGACCTAAACGCCTCATAGAAAGAGTATAAAAGCACGATCACACTACTATGTCATTATGACATGTAGCGAGCGCCGTGATAATGTATGAAAATTCTGCTCAACTAACGCGTTGGGCAGACATTTGCCGTGGACACTTTTTAGTGACATTGTGTAAGTAACTTTATTTTTATCTAAGTAGAATAAATGACATTTGAGCTGTGACAGTAACAGTTGGGTCGTCCTGTCTGTTCAAGTGCCTTAAAATGACTTTTGGCTTAGTATAAAGTATAGCTGTGTCCGAGTTAGCATGTATTGAGAGCGTCGGTGGCTCAATGGTGTGGACTGTCGCCTTCCTACCGCGAGGGCTGAAGTTCAAATCCCGAAACGTACCAATGTGTTTACGAATTTCAAAAATATATATGTACGTCATCCGACGCTCTTACGGTGAAAGAAAACATCGTGAGCAAACCCGCGCACGCCTGCAAAGAGATTCAAAGGTTGTGTGTGAAGTCGTCCAATCCGCACTGGGCCCGCGCGGACGACTAAGGCCTAATCACCTACGGGTAGGCTCGTGCCCCTCGGTGGGGACGTTTGATGAGCTGTGACAGTAACAGTTGCGGTCGTCCCTGCCCTTCCAAGTGGTTTTGGCCTGGAATAAGGTATAGTGTGTGTGGGAATGAGCGTGTATCGGGTGTACCTCGTGGGGGTCGTCCCTGGGCAGGTAGGCGTGCGGCACGTGGGCGGGGTCGGGCTCGCCGGCCTCCTCGCGGCGCGGCGACGCCCGCGGCGAGCCCTGCGCCCACATGTTGTTGAACATATCGCCGATCAGCAGCTCCGTCATGTTGTCCTCGCCCATGTCCTCGTCCACCATGTCCACGTCCAGGAACATCATGTCGTTCTCCACGCCGTTCGCCATTGGCTGCTCGAACGGCATCGGGTTCGACTGGACAACACAATATACAATTTTATGTGTCTTAATACAACAAATTCGTTCAATAAGTACGGGATTATAAGATTAAATACATGAATTACTATATACAGTTGTTGGGGTTGAGTACCACAGAATATTTTGTTTAATGAACTTTATAAAAATCAAATAATATACAAAGTTATCTTAATAGCAAGACGAAATTTTAATTAGTATTTTTTTAGTTAGTTATACCCTCAAAGTAATTTACCCTTGATAGCAACATGTATCATTTTTAAAAATATCTTGGGATATTTGCCAGAGTAGATAAGGCTGAAAGTGGCAGGAAAATTGCAGTAGAAAAAACGCGATGGTAAGGTTCGAAAAAAGACTTGGTCCCAAAGAAGGCTGTTTTTGGTACCTTTACCTGCAACATGCAAATAATAGAAATAATTTTGAACATATTCTATTGAAAACAGGGGCCAAGTCCTTTTTTTGTCCCTGGCCATCGCATTTTTTTGTTAGAAATTTACTGCCAGTTTCAGCCTAATACACAGTAGCGTTGTTGTGTTTTAAATTTGCAAAAATATACATATATTGATTATAGGAAGTATTTTTTATTTATTTATAAAGCACATCAACAATGCAAACACAAACATTCATAAAATATACATTAATGACAAGTAAACTAGTGTTTACATCAATTACAGATATGCACATTTGTATATTTTTTGACGCTCATTAAGTGTTTTTGTAAGCCTAATTTGAAATAAATGGATTTGACGTTGACTTTGCACAGCATGTTGCAATTTAGTGTTAGTTTTATTAGAATAACTTAGAGAGAGTAGTGTAGGTACCTGCGTGGTGGCGGAGGTGGGGAAGACGAGTATGTGTGTGGCGGTGACGTCCCTGGGCGTGTGCAGGTGCGAGGCGATGGAGGCCTGGCTGAAGCGCTCGTCGGGCGTGAACCGGTCGGCCATGAGGCGCAGGCTGGGCTCGGGCTCGGTGGACACGAGGCACGCGGACACGATGCACGGCACGCCGCCCGGGTACAGCAGGCTGCAGCTGGCGCACATCTCGCGCAGCATCGTCGACGCGCGCACCAGGTTCTTGCGCGACAGCAGCCAGCTCCAGCCTGCCGCACACACACGCACGCACGCACCTCTTATTACACTATTCAACATCAATAATCCAAACATAAAAGACAATTTATTATTACTGATAACATGAGTCATCATCATAATTATACGTATCCACAGAAGGGCACGAGTCTACCCGCATAAGATGTATAGACTTCACGCACAACCTTTGAATAAGAGCGTCGGCGAAACGTACATATAATATCAAAAATTTGTAAACATATTTATACTTGGCGGGATTTGAAACTGCACCCTCCCCTTGGAAGGCAACAGTCCACACCAGTGAGCCACCGATGCGAATTATTTAATGCGAAGGATAAAACGACAAATACATTCTCACACACACACATGTATTTCTTAGACCCAAAACATTCATTTCGTAAAACGTTCAAATGTTATTAAAATGGTTATTTTTTGGATTCAATTAAGTCGTTTTCATAATAATATCCTAAAATAATAACAAATGGACAATTAACGGATTGGACGATTTGCGCCTATATAACACGTATTTCGGAATATTTAACGAAATAAGTTGTTGACACATAAGGTAGAGAGAAAATACAGGCACGTTAGTTATACACAATTTTTACTATATTTTTTGTGAAGCCGTGATAATACTCCAGCTCATTCCTATCGAAGTATAACTTACTACACTAGTAACAAACAATCTAGTTGTATGGATCCGAAAGCGTAGTTGGTTGACTTGATATGTAGTGGGTTCATGCCGTAATCGTAATGTATAGCAATGCGTGTGTACCCTTGAGTTCCCCGTGTCCGATGCGGCCGACGCGGCCGACGACGAGCCGCCAGGGCTGCGCCGCCTGCGACATGACGCCCAGCGTGAAGTAATGTATAGCAATGCGTGTGTACCCTTGAGTTCCCCGTGTCCGATGCGGCCGACGCGGCCGACGACGAGCCGCCAGGGCTGCGCCGCCTGCGACATGACGCCCAGCGTGAAGTAATGTATAGCAATGCGTGTGTACCCTTGAGTTCCCCGTGTCCGATGCGGCCGACGCGGCCGACGACGAGCCGCCAGGGCTGCGCCGCCTGCGACATGACGCCCAGCGTGAAGTAATGTATAGCAATGCGTGTGTACCCTTGAGTTCCCCGTGTCCGATGCGGCCGACGCGGCCGACGACGAGCCGCCAGGGCTGCGCCGCCTGCGACATGACGCCCAGCGTGAAGTAATGTATAGCAATGCGTGTGTACCCTTGAGTTCCCCGTGTCCGATGCGGCCGACGCGGCCGACGACGAGCCGCCAGGGCTGCGCCGCCTGCGACATGACGCCAGCGTGAAGTAATGTATAGCAATGCGTGTGTACCCTTGAGTTCCCCGTGTCCGATGCGGCCGACGCGGCCGACGACGAGCCGCCAGGGCTGCGCCGCCTGCGACATGACGCCCAGCGTGAAGTAATGTATAGCAATGCGTGTGTACCCTTGAGTTCCCCGTGTCCGATGCGGCCGACGCGGCCGACGACGAGCCGCCAGGGCTGCGCCGCCTGCGACATGACGCCCAGCGTGAAGTAATGTATAGCAATGCGTGTGTACCCTTGAGTTCCCCGTGTCCGATGCGGCCGACGCGGCCGACGACGAGCCGCCAGGGCTGCGCCGCCTGCGACATGACGCCCAGCGTGAAGTAATGTATAGCAATGCGTGTGTACCCTTGAGTTCCCCGTGTCCGATGCGGCCGACGCGGCCGACGACGAGCCGCCAGGGCTGCGCCGCCTGCGACATGACGCCAGCGTGAAGTAATGTATAGCAATGCGTGTGTACCCTTGAGTTCCCCGTGTCCGATGCGGCCGACGCGGCCGACGACGAGCCGCCAGGGCTGCGCCGCCTGCGACATGACGCCCAGCGTGAAGTAATGTATAGCAATGCGTGTGTACCCTTGAGTTCCCCGTGTCCGATGCGGCCGACGCGGCCGACGACGAGCCGCCAGGGCTGCGCCGCCTGCGACATGACGCCCAGCGTGAAGTAATGTATAGCAATGCGTGTGTACCCTTGAGTTCCCCGTGTCCGATGCGGCCGACCGGCCGACGACGAGCCGCCAGGGCTGCGCCGCCTGCGACATGACGCCCAGCGTGAAGTAATGTATAGCAATGCGTGTGTACCCTTGAGTTCCCCGTGTCCGATGCGGCCGACGCGGCCGACGACGAGCCGCCAGGGCTGCGCCGCCTGCGACATGACGCCCAGCGTGAAGTAATGTATAGCAATGCGTGTGTACCCTTGAGTTCCCCGTGTCCGATGCGGCCGACGCGGCCGACGACGAGCCGCCAGGGCTGCGCCGCCTGCGACATGACGCCCAGCGTGAAGTAATGTATAGCAATGCGTGTGTACCCTTGAGTTCCCCGTGTCCGATGCGGCCGACGCGGCCGACGACGAGCCGCCAGGGCTGCGCCGCCTGCGACATGACGCCCAGCGTGAAGTAATGTATAGCAATGCGTGTGTACCCTTGAGTTCCCCGTGTCCGATGCGGCCGACGCGGCCGACGACGAGCCGCCAGGGCTGCGCCGCCTGCGACATGACGCCCAGCGTGAAGTCCATCAGCTTGCGGAGCCCCAGCCGCCGCGCCGCCCCGCCGCCTCGCCGCCGACATCTGCACAAAATACACACATACTACAGTAGAAACTCGATTAACCGGACTAATTGTTGTCGTTAGGCATCCGGATAATCGAAAATCCGGATAATCGAATGTATGAAGAAAAGCGGGCTTTATGCATATGTACATATGTAGTACATTGTTATTCAAAAACAACAAATACTTATGTATTAACGAAAATCAACGTTTATTAAGAAAGTGTTAAGAGATACTTTTTTCAACATATATTTGGTATTTGCATTTGGTAATCATGTAATAATATGTAATACATACATATACATAAGTTTAATTTTGTTTAAAATATTTGGTGATTGTCATTTGACGTAAGCCACTTTCTCTTCATTGCTGCTATGTCACGAATTCGTTTCAGCTGTAGTAAACTCACATTATCACTCTCTGTTTGTTTTTAAACCACTTCAGAGCTGTTTCCAGGGCATGAAGTGCTTCATCATAGATGGCCTGCATCATTTTCCACGTCAAGATTTTCTTCTGTTTCTTGCTGTTCATTTATCTGCAATATGTTTTCTACGATTTCGTCATCCGACATAATCTGAAAGCCTTGATCATTACTGTCACAAGTTACCCATTCTTTCAAATCATTATCATCACAATCCTGGCATATCTGTATCTTTAACATTAGCTCATTTATTTCTTTCAAAATAGAATCATCTGTCTTGGTTATTAAATTGTCATTCTCCCGATTAAGTATTTTGTTCCAAGCCTTGTTTAAAGTCTTCCTTTCAACCAAATACCACGCATCTACAACCATGTAACAACACTCTTTTAAATTCATTTCCTTAAAAATGACAAAACGACTTCTACATTAGTGTCATCATCAACAGATAACAACCTACGTAAAAGTTGTTTTCTATAAAGTCGTTTCAATGTTTCAATAACACTTTGATCCATTGGTTGTGGCAAGGATGTTACATTAGGAGGCAAACATTTT
>PQWD01005742.1:0-33751 GCA_019425675.1 Leucinodes orbonalis
TGCATTGCTCTATGTCTGTTTCATGACACCTTCAAGTGTCTATTTCAATTTAAGGGGTCTGGCTCCCACGATTTACCTCGCTAAACATAGTATATTTATGGTAATGTCATTCCTTTTGTTTTGAGTTATGACGGAAGTTTAAACTTCAGCGTTTGCGATTTAAATATTTTCTTTCAATTAACAAAGGCGATAACAAGACTATATTAGTGTACTCGTAGAGTTATAAACTTCAAGTGACTCTTTGCGATTATGACAAAACAAGAAGAAAGAAGAGGACTTATGCTGGACTTTACCAGGGATTTGTAACTTTCATCTAGTAAATTAGTTAGGAAACAACCTAATTCTATCCCAATCTTATCTTTGCATTCAATTACACAATTATGTCCATAATTTATTATATAATATTAACGGGCTTAAAGATATACTTTCAATTCAACACATGATTTAGAATGATATTTTTTATTATTATAGACTTCATGCTTAATGTACCGGGTCTTTACAAATTTTTTCGCAGGTGGTACTACATTAATAAAATCATTTATGATCGCGAGAGATTACTTTTTATGATTTTTTTTTCTGTTTTTTTGATTTGTCTGAATGAATAGAATACGTTTTAATTTCGGCTAAAACTGATACAGCAATTGAAATTGAAGATATCTTGGCTCCACCATAGTAGGATTCATTCCTGTGACCATGTGAGTAATAGTGGATTGTTCACCCACAAATTTGTACCGATATGTCAACGCTGTTCCTCAATCCGAATACTGAGTGTTTCATCACTTCGGTATGTAACCCCATGAGGGCCCCAGTTACATATATTGAAAATCAATGGGGCTAGTACAAGGATTATGTGGGTATTCGGAATTAATGTCTAGAATTGGATATAATATTACGTTGATAACTTACATCTAATGGGTCTGTAATACCACGATCCATGAGCAAATTTGCATATGGTTTCCACAGAAAACAGGAATTTTATTTAAGTAAAACGCTAAATAGATTTATTTAGTCTTGTACAGTAGAATACGATGTCGGCGGCTCCTTGGTGTGGACTGTTCTTTCGATCCGGTGAGGGGCAAGTGTTCAATCCGAGCCACGTACCCATATGTCTTTTCGATTTATCCTTCGCCTCTTACGATAGAGGAAGAGACATCCGCCAGAGGATGAACGTATATGTGTTATGACATCCTGCTATATAGATCCAAGTGCTATCTGCAGTGAGTCGGCAATCTCGGGCACTGGGTGGCCGCTGTGGCACTGTGTACATAGGCTCTTGCATATAAGATCAGTTTACGGTTATGGGTTTATTCTTCTCAAGATTATCTTCTCTAACTGGTAAACGTAAAAATGGCGTGATAGAGTAACTTAAAATTATTGAGAGCTGTGCTTGCCTAAACTCGTTTTGAGATGCAACCCGCCCGTTCAGGTCGCCATGAACTAAAGCGTTTACACGGTAACAACTCTCTGTCTAAAATTGTACTTGCTAGGAGCTTGAACGTCGCACCATACAACGTTGTTTACGCGATGTCATACGGAATCTACGCACGGCAACTGGGCGATTCGTCTGACTTGTACACTAGTCCTTATACACGACCTCACGAGCCAGTGGCGTTATGATAAAAACTTCAACTTGGTAAGTAACATTTACGTTATAGCATTTCATGTGAGGACTCATGGCGGTATTAATGGGCGTAGACGTCAGGTTTTCCTATCAATCGTTCCTGGTTCGAAATCCCGGGCCCGGCAGTACAGACGTTAGTGTGCGTCCAGAATGAATGTTGTTGGTGTAATGATATACATAGTGGGTATGTTCTCTTGTATAATATGGTATGTATGTTTTGTTAAAAGTAGAATATAGAAGGGAGTATGGTCTGATTCAGTTGATTTAAGTTATCCCTAACTATAAGTATCTTCGTCTTAATAGTAGAGGGCTAGCTACTGAAGATAGCCCAATAATAAGTGTTCATATAATAAAAGAGTATAAATAAATCTGGCAATAATATTTATATAATTATTTTGGAAGCACTATACTTAAAGGTGAATATTTATGATTTAATTTTGGAGAATAACCCTTGCTATATTACGCAATAGTTTTTCTATCTGTGTTATATCAGGCAGAATTTTGGTGAAAAATTCATAGTGTGACTGTACACACGTCATTACTCCTAATTAGACTTGTTTTATTTTGGGCCCCCCAAAAAAACCAATTTTGCCAATTGTAATGTACCTTTATTCCATATAAGCATCTGTACACAGTTCGGTGAAAATCAATGAAATGTATTTGAACAACCATTATATGGTATGGTACGTCAGATGTGGCTGAATGAAAATGCGGATTCATTGATACTGGCAGTTCACCAAAAGATGCTGGATTACTTTAGCAGGATCCCTATGCAAGGTTCTCTCGGAATTATTTGAATTTACTTACAAAGCTCTTATTAAGCTAGGATCCTCTATTCGGTCCTTCAAGTGAGGTTGTTAGTGTTGTTTCAATATATTTTGTGTAAAAATAAATAATTTGAGTGGGGCTAATTTTAGGCTTCATGTATACTGCCTTTTGTGTCTGTGAACCTAGATAAGTTACTGGCGAAGTTCAATACTTTCAGTTGGCAAACGGCCCCAATAAGATTACCATCTTGAATTGCGTCTACGATCGAACTTAACTATAAATAGAGATCCTGGTTGTAAAAACTTCTGTTCAATCAATGTTTCTTTGGTCTCTCCATGTTTTAGTGGAACTACGTAGAAACACGTTCCCGAATTACCTTTGCCCAAGTTTTTCTCCAGTGAGGGCTATCTTATAGTCCTGACACTTATGTCGTTGCTAAATCAGTCTTTACGATTCTTCCAACTTTCCGGGATTTCGCAAAATGTTCCTCTTAGAGAAAACCAATCGTATAAAACAAACATGGAGACTTCATTAATGTATGTACTAGTTCATGCGTTTGGTAGGAAGAATACAATATAAATAGATTGTTTTTGGTCAAATTATTAAAGACTTATTTTTGGAAAAACAATATTTATTAATACATTATCATTATTGAGATGCAATATTTCCTTATACAACGTACCTTGACACACATTATATTTGCTTTCTAAGTTTGCCTATTGTTTTTAAGCATTGCAGTCTGTTCTTCAATTCTCAGCGTGAACAACTTAGAATCTCTTGGCCCCTCCTGGATATTGAAAATGAGAGAAAGAACTGTATACTACAGTCACAAAGACACCAGACTATCACTGCCAAACTATACCTCCATTTTTATTAGAACATCTGTCATAGTCTTATAAAAATACTTATTTTTTATAGGGAAATATAACAATTATGAGATCCCTGGGAGATCTCGAATGTAGCAACCCCCCAATCTACAGCTCCACCTTGCTTTTATTATTAACATCTAAAGAAGGTATTAAATTATAACATATTTTGTTTCTCAACATAGAAATCTTTTAGAAATATCAGATTATATGTCATTCTTATGACCTTAACGACTGACCAATGATGTATAACATCTCTAAGATCGACAAGATAGCTAATTTTAGAAACTCTTGACTTGAACATTTAGGAATTCATTCACTAAACTGTCCCGATGGCACTTCTCTTTGATTGTCGCATTTTCACCCTAATGCACTTAATAATGCATACTTAGTAGCATACGTCTGATTACATGACCGTTGCATCTATTGAATAGGTCAAATGATATATGCCTTTATAATATCAATATTAAATCATCTAATCAAGCCTTTGTTACTGTTAGTGCATGTTGAATTGGTATACTCGTATATTTTCTTTGGACGTTGACTGATATCAGTTCGCGTGGAATGTCTTCGTTCAGTAGAGGATATATCAGGCTAGAATGAGAATGATGACTTTCTAGGGATGCTTCTCGAGATTTAAGTGTAATTTACAAAAAGCAACTGACATATTCACCCGTATTCTAGAACGAGACTCAAAGTTGATCTTAACTTAAAATGAGTTGGAATGCGATAGCGATAACTATACGACAAATAGCGCCATGCTTTTCTAAATCAATTACAGTAAAGATATCTTCATTGATAAAAAGCCGGGGAAAATATTCAATGAATACTTACTTTTGCATCTCATGTGTTACCATTGCTGGATTTAGGGCCTCATTAGCACAGCTGAACGGTTTTATCGTTATCTCTTCACTTGTCATGCGGGTTCGAGATAGTAGTAGGTTACCTATAAAAGGTTAAGTTCTATAAAAAAACACTGCTCCTCATTCGCTGTTGAATGTATTGTCCTAAGATAAGAATAGAGTACCTAAGGGTGGTAAACATTGTATCTAACCTACCCTTACTACACGTCATAAGTGTTCTTTTATGTTAAAAAGCGTACAGGACGGTCAGGACGCTCACCTAATGGTAAGTGATACGCCTAAATATTTAGCGGTATAAATTGGGACTAACAACTGAACAATATTATTTCCCATCAATGCCGTACTGCCCGGCACCCTAAATAACAGAAGTGAGGTCTTTTATTCGGGTATTTTACTAGCTGCAGTGCCCACATCCCGAAACACAGAACTGCAAACCACTTCTATTTTACGGGAAATATCTGGCAATTCGGTGTTACATACCTAGACGACTCAGTACCGAGTCTACCACCCAACTTTGTTAGTATTGCTTTTTACACCTCTTAGGATTCATCAATCCGGCAAAACAAACTTGAATGATGTTTCTCATGGGTAAAATGATAAAATGTTTTAGTGTCCCCCGGGCCCCGTTACCATTTTAACGGATTTTTTCACGGTTGCGCAACACGTTTTTTACAACTGTTTTAAGACTTGGGATTATCATGTTTTGTGAACTCGTAAAAAAATAATTTCATAGTAAACATTTTTGGGGGTTTACGACTAGGACAAGGGAATCCTCAGCAAAATATGGGACGGGTTTTATAAATTAACTCTTACTTTTCTGCGTTGTCCCCATTGTAAATACATTGTCTTTCATTATAAGGGGATCCAGATGGTTGTTCGTTTTGTCGTTATTTTTCGGATTTAGACATAAATATTGATTTTCTAGCTTTTGGTACAGCCTGTGGAATAACCAACGAAACTCTCGCCAACTGGCAACATCAAAGTGCAGGGCAAAGGTCCAAAACAAACGGACGCAAATGTACACATACATTTTTGTACCACACGGGAATCAAACCTGAAACCCTGCTAAAACTGTCATCAGATCGATCTGGAAAATTCAGATAGATCTGAACCATTCGATCTGGAAAATTCCATGATTTGAAAATGGTATGACGGAGCCTTAAAAAATTAGCATCTCGTTTCATATCACATCGCATCAGGTTTCAAACCTTCGAAACCTAACATAAAATAATCATATAATAAAGAAGTAAGGACTTATAAATAAAGTAAAAATAAAACGTAACGTAATATTTTCTGGCGGCGGTGTCATTTACCATCAGACGGGGAGTTTGCTCATTTGCCCCCTAAAAACATAAAAAAAACGTTATATGATCATGGAATACAAATTTTCATTTATTGCCACGTCCATATATTTTCAGAACGACGGGCTCCACCTTTGGGAAGAGAAAGGATGCCCTTCGAACAAACTGGTTGTCGGGGTACCCTTTTACGGACGTTCCTTCACATTGTCAGCTGGCAACAATAACTACAACCTCGGTACTTACATTAACAAAGAGGCAGGCGGCGGTGCACCGGCCCCATACACAAACGCTACTGGATTCTGGGCCTACTATGAGGTAAGAGGGAGATACAACCCAAATATTGAATATTTTATTAAGCTATAAAGACCTACTGCAGGGGGCAGACATATCCGCATGTTTTTTTTTATGTTATGAGTGTACAGGACGGTCTGAATGCTCACCTGATGGTAAGTGATATGCCTGACCATGACAGAGCGGCATTAAAGGAGACCAACAACTGATAGATTATCCTCCATCAATTCCGCACTGCGCCCGTCACCCGAGACAACAGATGTTAGGTTTCTTATACCCGGTAATTTCACTAGCTACAGTGCCCTCAGCCCGAAACACAAAAGTGCATAACACTCCTGTTTGACGGGATGATATCTGGCACTGCGGTGGTACCTACCTAGACGACTCCGTATCGACTCTACCACCTAGTAAACATGCATGACATAGCTTTGGGATAGATTATGCCGTAACTCACCACGCGATTGGTGACTGTTAACGACTACCATTCTAAGATTGGTGGGACCGAAGGCTTAATGTTTCGACCAAAGCATGAAATCGTCTTTCTATGCAGAAGATTTAGTCTTAATTTTTTTTCGGTCCAAACCAAATTGGGAGAAATGTCACAAAGTGACTTTACACTACTCGAGAGGATCTCGTTATTATAACTCATCACTCAGGCCATTAGCCTACAGAGGTAGTGTTACACAGAACATTACAATTATAAATTTTTGAACATTATATTTTTCCTACCACAAAAGAGAAAATTGTGGAATAAGTTTCCAGTTTCCATTGGAAATACTTCCGGAGTAATATGAATTGCAGTTTAAGAACAAGAACATTTTCATTATGGGGTTTGGAATTTTATTCTCTTAGGTATTGCGAATTTAAATAAGCAGCGGTCTCACCATAATGCGAGTTGTTAGGCGAACACCCAATTAAAATAAAAACAGGTTAAATATTCCTTGTCCTGTTTGACGCTTTTTAGAGGCCGGTTTCTTAGTAAATAAAAATTAATTCGAAAAATCGTAATGGCTACGATTATCCGAAATGTGGCTTACTATTTGGGAGAGGATTTCGTATAAGTTACGACTTGATGTTAGCTTCACAGTATAGTATATAAAATAGTAATATAAAAATAGTATATAAAAATAGTACCTACTCTTAATTTTCTGGATTTTTAACTCATATTTTTTTCGAACGTAAGCTACACATTTGGTTTCTTGCAAAATAATAGTTTATAGACATTTGCAATGTTAGGTGTCAAACAAGCCGATTACATTAAATCATGTAAAGACATTGAATACCTATTCAAGACGCATACAATTTCTTGAGTAATTTTTTGCACGTGTTTTCAAACTGAAGCAAATGTTTGTACAATAAAACATTTTTATTGGCACTAATCACATTAAATGTGAGATAAAACGACGAATGCACACTTGTATAAATCAAATACATTTTGAATTATGCGTTGGAAAAGAAACCTCTCAATATCAAAGTATACCTACCTATTTAAGCTTCTTATTTATTGAAATGTTGCATTGAATTTTAGATTATGACAGGCTTTGCAACTCGACACAAAACCAAATGGAGAGAATAGGCAAATAAATATTAGGACTCTATCTAATATTGTTTAGTAAGAAAAAAGAATCGAATAAATAATAATCGTTAACGTTCTAAAACAATAACAAGTAAGTAGGTACAGCCAGACTAAATGTGTCAATAGCTGATACTTCTTAAACCAAAGATACAAACGCAACTAAAGTTTCTGAAAAGTATAATCTAAGACCGATGACCTCAATAATGTTATAATCATTATCATCAGCTCATTAAACGACCCCACCCATCGCAGGCATGAGCCTACCTGTATATGATGATAGGTCTTAGTCGTCCACGCGGGCCCAGTGCGGGTTGGTCGACTTTACGCACAACTTTTGAATCACTTCGCAGGCGTGCGCAGGTTTCCTCAAGATGTTTTCCTTAACCGTAAGAGCGTCGGATAGCGTACATATTTTTCGAAAATTCGAAACCACATTTGTACGTGGCGGGTTTTGAACCTCAGCCCTCCCGGTAGGAGGGCGACAAAATCCACACCACTGAGCCACCAACGCTCAATGTACTTAAAAAATTAAAACTTTCAAAAATAAAACTTATGGTAGTTTATTCATAAAACTTTATTCATTCAACCACTAATCTTATATTTAATATTTATTTTAGTCATTTTTGTCACCGCGGCACTATAAACCATAATGTATTTTGTACGGGGTTTGCTTAACAATTATTGTAACAATTTTATAAAGGGTAAAACAATATAAAAAAAATAAAGATAACCATTTATTGCAGATCTGCACAGAAGTAGACGCTGAAAAGTCCGAATGGACAAAGAAATGGGACGACCACGGCAAGTGTCCTTACGCTTACAAGGGTACTCAGTGGGTTGGCTATGAAGACCCTCGCAGTCTCGAGATCAAGATGAACTGGATCAAAGAGAAGGGATACCTCGGGGCGATGACCTGGGCCATTGATATGGATGACTTCAATGGACTTTGTGGCGAGGACAACATTCTGATTAAGATCCTGCACAAGCACATGAGCTCTTACACCGTACCTCCCCCGAAGTCAGGAAACACAACTCCTACTGTCAGTATCAGCATATTTACATATATTTTATTTACTTTCTCTTAATTCTAAGCATTTGGCTGACGATTTCTCAGGTTAAGCTTCTATCGAAAATGTTCGTTTATCAGATGGGTGTCCGGAACTTGAATACATAAGGAAGTTTTTAACCATTCCGGCAGGAGAATAATACTAATGGATATCTACTGGTTCATTTTGGTGAAATTATAACATTTTCTACATACAAAATATAATCTGTTGCCATCCACTGCTGGACATAGGTCTTCCCCATTTTGCCCCAGATATATCGGTCCTCCGCTTTCCTCATAAAGCCTCCACCAGCGAAGTCGTCGGTCCATTGGGCCGGTTGGCGCCCTGTGCTATGCTCTCCACTCCAGAACTCATCTACTCCAACAGCGAACGTTAGATATGCAGCTGTAACCTCATTTATATTCTGTTTTACATGGACATCAATCAAATTATATACCACCTGAAAATATTGCTCCTCTTAAGCTTTTTTAATATTGATGTATTTGACATCAATCATGAAGTAAAATTGTATACAGTTTGTTACAAAATGGTTTTAGTAATATAATTTTACGGCTTTAAGGTTTTTAATTTTCTCAGTTACATCTGAAAGTAACAATGTAAACATTTTAAAAACATTCAAGGAAAATGGTACCATTATGTATAAAGCTAAAGCAATCAATAATACACTTATTACCATAAACCCAATCAAAGGCGAGCGAAACCATCAACAAGTCGGCATAGAATTGAATCATAAATCACTCCAACAAGCTCAGTTACTCATTCCGATCTTATCATAGCCTGAATGGGCGCGTCCGCTGTCGACTCCTACGGATCCGCGCGAGGGCAACCCTATCCCGACCACGACCACGGCTAGGCCGGTCACGACAAAGCCGACCCCGACTAAACAAGTTATGAGTGTCAAAAATTTAAAAACAAAAAGTCATTCTCAACTAAAATAGTACAAGTGGAAGAATAATACTAACGAATTTCTACTCGTTTTTATGCACTTTCTACTTACAAAAATAATCCTTGTGTATTCAATTCAAGTACCTACATACGTAAGATATGTACAATCAATTGATTGATATCCCACCAGAAGATGTTGCTGTTTGAAGACTTTTCAAATTGATATTTTTTTTATAAGATTGATACAAAATCAATTTATTTATTTACAAATCACTCCAACAAGTTAAGTTACTCATTCCGATCTTCTCACAGCCTGAATGGGCGCGTCCACCGTCGACTCCTGCCGATCCGAGCGAGGGCGACCCTATCCCGACCACAACCACGGCTAAGCCGGTCACGACAAAGCCGACCACGGCTAAACCGACCACGGCTAAGCCAACCAGCGCTCCAGCCGTCGTCACCGAGCCTATTGGGACAACTGAAAAAGAACAGTCGGCTCCTCAACAACCAGAAGCGCCCGAATCTCCACCAGCGGTATGTTAACATTTTGTGAAGTTAATTATGAAACGTCAGCCGTAAATAATGGTCGGGAACTCATATGTCAGTTTTTATAGTTTTGTCACTTTGTCATCACCAATATTAATTAAAATAAGAAAGCCTGGAAAATGCATAAATAGCACCACTTTAAGGCTTTTTATCAATCATATAACAACTTATTTTCGCATTTTAATGATTCTAAACATTAACTTGAACTGGTTTTGTACCTGCATTTTTGGGTTATGATTACAGGCTTATACTATAAATAATACAAGTCGCAAGATTAAGTCCACTTTTAGACTTAATTTATTTTAGAAACAATCTGACGTATCATGGAATATCTGGAATCTAAAATATCACTTTGTATTGTTTTTTTTTAAATTTTCTACGCCTATTTCGTAGCAGTCTGTAACTACAATTAAAAAATAATTAAATATTTTTTTTTAGGAAAATGAAATTGAGAACTCCGATGTTTGCAATTCTGAAGAAGACTATATTCCAGACAAGAAACAGTGCGATAAGGTAATAAATAAAAAATATTTCTTAACTTTTTTCTAACCCACCGATTGCTGTGGGTGTTCTGTGAGTGCTATTTGTTTGATAGATTTTTTCTTCTCATTGTTAATTTATGAATTTAAATTCAACAGTACTGGAGGTGTGTGAATGGCGAAGGAATGCAGTTCAAATGCCAGCCGGGTACAGTGTTCAACGTGAAACTAAACGTTTGCGACTGGCCCGACAACGCCGATCGTCATGACTGCCAACTATAGAATGGATCTTCAACAAGTCGCCACTTGAATAGCGGGCTTTATGAGTCCGACATTTTGATCGTTATTTGTCAAACTTGTTTACGCCATTGGTTTGTGGTTGCACATTCCACAAACCACAACCTAAAAATAAAAAAATATAGCTGGACTGAAATATTTTCTACATTTAAATAAAATACTGTTATAGAAGTGAATACATGTCCATCGCTCTCTAAATTCGTCGTAGATGTTAAATTTATGAGGGTGCAAAGACATGTTCTGAATTTCAGTCAGGAAACTAAATTTTAAGTGCGGACTGTTGCAATCTATAGATGCATAATGGCGTATACCAGTTTGATGACGTTGTTATTTATATTAATGCATAATTTTGTCGCATTTGGTGCAACACAATCTAATGTGACATTGTTATAATATGTAGGCATTGTATTTGTGATTTTATTATATTATAATTACATTAGTTTGTAATTTTATTTTTAAATTCAAAGACTAAACATTTTTAAATTATTTTGACTTAGTTGATAATGGAAAAACACAAAATGTTCAAAAATGCATCATGCACTGCCTAAATTAAGTTTAGTTTTAAAATGGAATATAGCGTGTAAATAAATACTTTAATTTTAGTAAATATTATTATATTTATGGATGTACTTTGCAGAAATAGGACCTTGACTATAATTGATGATTCTAATATTAGATATTTTAAAATCGAATTCAAATTGATATATTTTAATCCTTTTTAAAGTATGTTATATTTCAATGTGAATTCGATTCAATACAATTGTTAAATTCTGATCACTAGATATTTTGTTAGTTTGAGAAATAAGTACATAATATAATAGATATTAATCGATTCAAAGAAGATTTGCTGAATTTGTATACAAAAAATATACTATATGATACACAATCAAGCTATGAAATTATTTTTTTATATCGATACATTTAACACAATCGGTGGATGGACGCTCAAAATATTCGAGTAATACCAAAATATCGAAACAGACTCACTACTTACACTTAGCTACTGATAAATATCTCATTGACAAATTGTGAAGACTTGGTGCTCTTTTATTTATTTATGTAAGGATATAATTAAATAAGTCGAAAACATTTTTTGGGTTTTATTCAGTATATTTACCTATATTATTAAATGTACCTACATCATATTATCGCTTGAAAAATTATCCCAGAATAATAATACAAAATGAGTTCTTTGTGGGGAAACTTATGCTAAGAGTTTTTTTACTTTTTTTGTGTGTTCATATCACCCATACAGTCCACTGCAGGACTGGCCTCTATCAACTCTTAAAACTTACATAATATAAACATTATTCCATGTCAGAAGAGTAAAATCGTTTCAATTAAGAATTAAAAAAAATCACATTTTACATTAATTTTACACGTAACAACGATTACAGAAACATTAAAGCTACAAAATGGTCAATAGAACCCGCCTCGGCATAATTTGGAACGACGTGCGGTACTGATGGGTCTAATGGGCACAGAACATAGTAAATTAGTTTCTCATGCTCACATTAATCTGCCGCAATCTTTTGTTAAATATAAATAAATATCCACTGACGATCACATAGCGCCATTTAGCCCCAAGTTAAGTGTGAAGCCTGTATTGTGGGTACTCAACAACGGATAAACAAACTTTTTTTTGTAAACACATACATTATATACATAGAAAACACCTAGATCATTACAAACAGACATGTTCGTGCACACACATGTTTGTACTGCCCGGGGATCGAACCCAGAACTCTTGGTGTTGCAGTCGACGTCTCAACCGCAACACCAAATGGGTCGTCATGTTTCTTATCCAGCTTCTACTGTAAAGGCGTCCTATATCTTAGTAAAGAGAAAATCGGTTTAGAATACCATAATTTTACCCTGTTCAGCATTGCTGTAATCAATGCCGTATAAATATACCCTAGTAATTATAATTCCCCTAATAGGGGTCGAAAATGTGATACCTTGATCTATACATCTGTTGAAGTATTTCGCACCACCAATTCCAACTGGCCCAAATAAACCCTTTATGAATTATGGTGGATGCCTTTTGCTTAAATCTTTACTAGCCACGTACTGTCTGTTAGGTTGGAACCCACGTACCTATTTAATGAATTTCTTAGTATCAAGTTCTGCAAGTTCGTCGCTTTTATATCCTTAAGCGTAAAGCTGATTTTTGCTGTGCAGTAGCCATTTTATTTTTAGGCGGAGGCTATACACAGTGGATATCATCGTGGAGGTGTGCATTTGACCCTCTAAGTTTATTTTTGTATTTGCTTTATATACACCGCAAGGTTAGGTTCGCAGGGATATGATGTCAAGTTTAATAAAAAATATAGTCATAACCTTCATGGTATTGCGTTTCTATCACATTTAATGTTAACAAAGCTTTTTTAAATAAACATACCTATATGATATTAATAAGTAACATGCATTTTTTTGCTTCCTTTTTGTTCATTCTTTTAGCTTATTCTTTACTTATTCTTTGGTTTATTTTAAGTCATTATCCCTTCCGCAACACCTATTCCGTCTTAGTCCTAAGGACTAAGAAAATATATATCATTATATATTTTTATATATTATATTATCCGTTCCGTCTCCGTTGTTTTTTATTCTGTGTACAATATAGATTATTAATATTTTTAGACTACCTTACACTTTTTTCTTAATACGTGTACTAGATCTATTAAAATTATAGACATTTAGAACCACGCTGGGCGTGTTTATAGGTGCAGGCAGTGAAAGAACATAAATATTATTGCCTAATATTATTATAAGCTTCTAAGGTTCTTCGTGTTAGGGTCATGTTGTCATTGTAAACAATATGTAAGGCATCACTCAACCCTTAGCAAACTTACATTGCGAAGAGTAACAGTAAATAGCTGTGGCAGAATTGTTGCTGTCATAAAAATAGTAGGCGCTTCGGTGTTGAATGTATTTTCAGCTTTATTAGTGTTTTCTTTACGGTTTCGAGTTTGTTTATATTGCTAAAATTATGACTGATATTATAGAAAATTAAATAGCGCACATAATAAAAACGAATGATACATGAATTTAATTTATGTTCAATATTTAAAAGGGTTTTAAAATCATTAATTTATTTTAGTTGTATTTACATTTTGTCCATGAGTATGTGTGTAGTAATATTATTATACCTACTAATTAAAGTTGTTCAATAATGAAACATTTACTCATTCATATTTCCATTCGAGCTAGAGATAACGTATAGCTAAATAAATACCAACTTAGTTATGTTAATACGCGAAGTTCAGCGTATTTTTTTTGTCTACTTAAAAGATGGTTTCAGCTGCTTTAAATAAGTACTAAAACTAAATAAAGGGAAGCAAAATTGTAAAATATAGTACATTTTAATGAAATTGTTAACAAAAAACACAAAAATTGATTTGGGCTCGTCCGGGATTTGAACCCGGGACCTCTCGCACCCTAAGCGAAAATCATACCCCTAGACCAACGAGCCGGTTGCCATGACATTGAAATTATATTATTCTTGGTTTAATGCATATCACAGTGAAAGGTGAGTATCAAGTCAATGTTTACTTATTATTAAACGTTATATTATCAAATATTTGATCATGATATCATCACTATTGAAATTTCTTTTAAAGGACAAAACGATTATTCATGATTTTTTTTATCATAACAATGTTTTGAGTTCATAGCTTTAATAAGTGCTCTCCCAATGATACGTTTTGTTTATAGGTTGGAGTCTTACTCTACCAACCCGAAATAGTGCATTGCTGGACTAAGGACTTCTTCCCGAATGTTAAGCATTAAAATAATTTATTCATCCCGTCTCTATCATTATATACTAAAATAAATTAGTAAAACATTAGAGAGTATACTTTATAAAAGTCTCCATACATGGCAGGCGGGATAGGCGTTTGCTCCAGAAGGCTTTGTACGTAAATCGTTTCTTACGGCACTGGCGGAAAGAATAGAGGTGACAATGTTATTCTAGTCTGCGGTCACCACAAGGCAGAAGGATCTAAAGTACCCGGAGTCTTAGTCTGGGATTTTATGAATAATTGTTAAATATGGGACGTTTTATTTCCAATTAATCTAAATTTTAATGAATTTTTAAATCCAAATCAAACATATTCCTTAAGATATTTGAAATAAATTTTACCCAGATTGTGCGTGTAAGTCGAAGCTCAATAAGCAGCCGATCCAATAATGAAAACGACGGGATCGTAACTAAGAGGTTTATTTAATAATAAAATATCATGTAGTCATACTCTTACATGTTAATTATTAGTTTTAAAGCCAAATTAATCCTCACGAGTGCGAAGTCCTAAAGCATGAAGTCTTATACATGCCGATCTCGTACCTCAAAAAGCTTACTCGATAGTAAAAGAAATGCTTTAGCAACACATCATCCCCACTAAGGGCACGGGCCTACCCGTAGCGGTGTACAGGCCTTAGTCGTCCACGCGGCCAATTGCGGATTAGCCGACTTCACGCACAACCCTTGAATATATTCGCAGGCGTGCGCAAGTTTTCTTACGATGTTTTCCTTCACCGTAAGCGCTTCAGATCAATCCACACCAATGAGCCAGCGACGCTCTTTAGCTTCAGCAAAATTTAGTGATTATTCCGAACAAAGTATCTTCTAAAATAAAATGGTTTTAATAAGGATAGGTAACGTCTCTTTATTCTAATAACTTGAATGACTTGTTACTGTAACCTACTGGCGGTTTTCCAAATAACGCTGAACAAGCTTTGTTGTTTCGGTCGAAAATAAAGGGAAATCCTTGGTAGTTCACTAAGTTTGGGGATTAACTATGAAGAAACGAATCGTCTCAATAGATAAAGAACTTCACTTCGAAGTTTGATTGATAAGGTTGTTATATAACAAAAACTTTTCAGGTCTTTAAAATAGTTCTAAATAAATGAATTACTTATTATTTGGTTTTCAAAAGCATTAAATAGTGCACATTTCGGTCCGCGCATCGTTCGGCGCACTTGAGTTACATTCCGCCGCGCGATCTCACTGTAGTATCCCTAGGTTGGCGTCGCATCACGTCACAGCGCTGCGTACCGCGGCCATTACGGTTTCCCGCGAAAAACTTGGTGCGTTAATAAAAAAAATCATTACTTTACATCTAGCCAGTTGAAACTATTTTATAGAGAACTTGTCTTGACATTAGAAATAAATTCAAAGAGGTCCTTTAAAAAGTATGTTAGTTTTTCGGGTCGCGGAAGGGAGACACTAAAACTTATGGAAAACTTATGTGTAAAATGAAACATGTGTTCGGGGTTTGTATTTCATTTAGAGTTGTGTGAGGAACGGACTATTTGTTGGTTTAATGATTTCCTTGATTGGTGACTCTGAGTGATTTTTTAGTGATACAAGGTAAGTTAAACATTATTACACATCTTAAACTACCAAAATGCTTTCTTACTCTTGTTAGGAAATATACAATCCTGATAGCGTTTTCTTAATTAAATAGGGATGCGAGATTTTTAAACTAGGGTGGTATTTAATTGATAGTGCTACAAAATTTTACTGAATAATTTGCATTAAATCTAAATGTGCAAAAATGTGTATCTAACACATTTTAAGACCAAAACGGAATTAGTACCTGGCTAAAACTATAAATGGCAAACCAAGTACTCAATCAAAAAAGTTGACAAACAACGTTCCTATTTCAATTGAGTTTAAAACAGGCAAAGAGAATACTTTATTGCGTGATAACGAGTTAACATCTGAAACTCGGAACGTTTAATTCTAAGTGTTTCGCTACAAGGGGTAAGTGAAACAAAAGTACTTAATAGCATTTGAGTTATTGAGTGGTAATGGTTGAAGTTGTACTGGCAGTTAGAACAGTTAAACTTAACTGCTACTCAGCACAGGGAGCCATAATTAAGACGCAACGGCTGTAATTCCTTCGTCCGAAAACTTGAGTAACTCAATATCTATAGGATCGTAAGAATGACGAGTCTAATATAATATTATAGGTTCCACATAAAATATTATAAAAATTTTATAAACTTTACAATTTACAAATGAAAATGAAATCTACGAATTCATTAAACTGACCAATCATATTTTATAATACAAATATGTTTTATAACTCGATACCTGAGTTCTTTTGATATTCATCGATTAATTTTTGAGCCTTATCGGCTACATGATATAATAAGTAAGTATATATATTAGTAAGGTACGGTTTGGATCCAGAATGATCTTTTTGACTTAAATGTGTATAGAATCATACTAATTAATTGCCTTCAATTTTGTAATCACACTCTTCATAAATAGCGAATTGCCTGTATCATGAAGTCGTTGCCAGCATCGACAACTTACTGATATTATTTTTAATCTTTAAAATAAATCTAAGTACTTATTACCTGTAGAACATATGAAAATGTTATGGTTATATTTACCTAGGTTTAAACAACAAGCACATTCTCGTATAAAACTAGATTTAAACTATTATCTCTTAAATGTTTAGAAAAAAAAAACAATGTTTTGTTAACGAAGACTACATTAACTAATACTTCAAAGAAAGTTCGAACCCGATAATAGTTTTCAACAGAAAGCAGAATAGAATCCAATGTTATTTCAAACTTACCAGTTGATAGCGATGGTGACATTTTCAAATATCGAGGACAATGCTCTTAGTATTGATTTTCAGCTTATGCTTCTAATTACGACTTAGTCATCTTTCATAACGACTTAATCATCTTTTAAGCTACAAATTAGTGAAAATAAAAGAGAGTAAAAAGTTTGTAAAGAGATTAAAAAATCTGTATTTGCAAACCTCTGTTCTATCAATTTCCAAAACAAATTATGAGGCAGTTGAAGTAGTTTCGGATTGGGTGTTTAGTAAAAAAAAACCAGAGATAGAATAAGTGGAAGAAGCGAAAGACGTGTCATAATTTAATCATTTGATAATCATTTAATAATTTATGACACGTCATTTGTATAGAAGATTTCCTTTTTTTGTAATATACCTTAATGACATTATGTAAGTAGAATATCTTAACTAGAATGTAAAGGTCCCAGCATACATTTTTTGCGTTCATAACCAACCACACCCACCGTGAGCTGGATGTTCTCTGCTTTGTACTGGACCACGTAGAAGTCATTTAGAGAAGCCTTTCGTTCACCAGTGGTCTAATGAAATCTTATTAATAAAATTCGAGTGATTTCATTAGAAAAACGTCGTCAAGTTTCTATGTAACTTAGGTATTTATATTTTATATTGATATTTTTTATTTAATTTCAGTTACATTTATGTTCCAAGTACATAATCAATTCATTAACAAAATGATTTTTTAGCAATTTGACATACGTTTAAACTATTTTTATAATATTGACTTATAATAAAGACAATACAGAGTTTTGTAACCAACACTATAAAGTTCAAAGAGTGACTATCGAGTTTCTTATTCAAACCAGTGGTAGAGTCATAAAACATATCATCATCTCATTAAACGTCCCCACCGAGAGGCACGAGCCTACCCGTATAGGCTGATTAGCCTTAGTCGTCCACGCGGACCCAGTGCGGATTGGACGACTTCACACACAACCTTTGAATCTCTTCGCAGGCGTGCATGAAGGTATCCACAGATGTTTTCCTTCACGTATGAGCGTCGGATAAGGTACATATATTTTCGAAATTCGGAAATACATTGGTGCGTGTCGGGATTTGACAACAGCCCTCCCGTAGGAAGGCGACAGTCCACACCACTGAGCCATCGACGCTCATAAAACATATAAATTTAAATATACGACGATTCAAATATATCTGTAAAAGTTTTTTTTATAAAAGGTATGTTGAGTTGAGCTACTAGCGGAATCCAAAATTTTAAGGGTTTACGACGTTGACCACAGAACCCAGCTGCATTTGACGAATCTAATACATCAATTGATGTATCACCAAATTCCTCTATTCTTTAATAAGGATGTGACTTCATTGGGTAGCTCACCATTGTTTTGCATAACTGATGAAACGTTTTAAACTATTATAGATATTGCCAATAGGAAGTCGTTTCGAGATCTCGTTGCGTTAAGGAGTGTTGCCCAATCCAATATAATATATAGACTAGGTATAACCTAAGGAACCAGCATATATTTGCGCCATAAACAGTTTAGCTGCGTTTCTAGCTAAATAATATGATGAATTATAAATGACTACGATGTCATGTTGACAAAACTTTTTGCATACTGATTTAGCGTTTTTAACTAAAATATGTAATCGAATTTTTCATTTACCTACTCGTACGTAATTTCTAGATTGTTTTCTTTTGTTCACGCGCGGTATTTGCACTATTTCTTAACACAAGCCATGTTCTTTTAAGATTTTTTTTAGGAATTACAAAGGCATGCGGCATGCCGCATTACATACTAAGGTTGCGCCTTACCATAATAACACTTGATTTATGACATAGCTCTTCGTTTCTTGTAGATATGTCTGTATGCCTTAATGGTTCAGTTATATATAACCAACCACGTTGGTTTAGAGTTTTGGCAAATGACCAGAGCTTCGTGTTATTCAGGACGTGAAGTTTACATTGTCACCTCAATGCCAAAGGTTACAAGGACGCCAATTAAAGGAGGAGGTTAAAAGGAGGTTCAAATTTTATTCTTAATGTATATGTTGCAGCCAACTGGTTAAATAATCTGGTTAAATCCATCTAATCGGACGCCTAGCCTTTCGCTAAACGCCACGTCGTTGACCGCGACTTTTACCAGATGGTGAACGTTGTTTAGTAATTTAGTTCTTTTATATGGCATTTTCACGTTTAATTTATTTTGACCACATAACATTAAATTTTATTATAATTGCATAAAAGCAAGGGGTAATGAAACCATTATATTGTGTACACCCCTCGCGCCATATTTATTTTGATGACTACCAACTACTAGCGCTGCAGTGGTGAAAATCATAACTAATTTGAATCACTTGGTTGAACCTTAATGAGTCATTTTGAAAGAGCTAACTTTGAATACGTCATGTTGTTAAACGTTCAGTAATTTTAGTTCAAATGGTTAATTTAATAAGGTGGCTGCGACATATATATTTATTTGGGAAACAAACAGTACAGTTTTCCTCATATACAAAAAATGTACTGTTGCAGAAATCAGTTAAGTCTCCATAACTTAATATTCTATAAAACTGATCATTAAAGGTGGTACATATATAGGTGTATGAGCAGCAGGCGTGTTTAGTTGTCTGTTGTATCTTGTTTAACCAATAAAGATCACAACTTGACCATTAAAAAGGTTACAGAGATAATAATAATTAGACCTGCTTAGTAAAAAAATGAAAATAATAACAGCAAGAAAGCTGCTACTCAAGATTAACAGAACAATAAAAGTATTAACTAAGTGTGGCTATACATCAGATACACAAAAAGTATGATCTAATAACTGCATGTATAAAATAAACATACTGTAAGTTGTTCCATAAAAAAAAAACTTTTAACACAAAAGACGCAAGCTTCTTTCCTAATCCAGACTTACGTGATATATGGTTTGTTAAAAAGTTTGCTTGACCCTCGGCTCGCATGAGGAAGGTCTATTCTGTTGGTCGGAGGGGGCATTAGCGATAAGGCCCTAGGGCTTAATCAGTGTCATACTCCTTGTTACAATACCAAACATGGCCTCATTCCTAATCTTATCGAGTAGAACCATCGAAAGGTCGAACAGTTGCTCGAGAAGATTTAGTACGCAGTGATAGTGTGCACAGAATCCATTGCGAATGCCAAATTATTTTTGCCAAATTTCACAAGGACCAAGGGATAAATAAGAGTCAAGGCTGAATAATGTGTAGGGTTTTTACGGGGATTGTATCAGCCATAAACTTGTGCTTTCGGTCAAGCTTATATGCCATGAGCTGTATAGCCTTTTAACCTTAATATAATGTTTGCCCGTCAACTACATAACTTTCAATGTGCCGTGACTAGGTAATTGGTCTTAAAATATAAATAATATTTATTTATTTATTCGTACATAGCATGATTATTCAAGTAGACAGAAAGAAACATTGAAGTACAGGCTAGCTTATCTCTTCTTATAGAGATAAGTTAATCTAGAGCAGGCCAGGGTTAATAATAAATAAATAAAATATCTACTGATATGTAGGTACACAGCGCCATCTAGCCCTAAAGTAAGCATTTAGCCTGTACGGGTACTAAACAACCGATAAAGATGCTTAATTTTTTTTTGTAAATACATACATATTATACATAGAAAACACCCAGACCAATACAATAAAATGTGAAATTAATTTATTTTTCTCTAAATCACTCCACACCACACGTTAATCTTAAAATAGAAGATTATATACGTATCATACCATAAAATACCAGCTCATAAGATTTTTAATGTTTCAAAGTCAGACGGACGGTCAGGATATGCCTGACTGTGACAGAGCGGTATTGATTGAGACCAACAACTGATAAACAGTAATTATTCTCTATTAATGCTGCACTGAGCCCGACACCCGAAACAATAGTTGTTTCGGGTGTCGGGCTTAGGTTTTCTAGGTTTATAGGTTTTCTATATCCGGTAATTTTACTAGCTCCAGTGTCCTCATCCCGAAACACAGAAGTGTAACACACTTCTATTTCACGGGACGATATTTGGCACTGCGGTGGTACCTGTACTCAGTACTGCGTCTATGACCTAGTATGGTCTTTTATGAATTTTCAACTGCATACGAATTTATAAGCTGACTTCTACAACAGCCATATAACTCGTAAAACTGGATAAAAATACTCCTGAATAGAAAGGATGAAATTTACACGAAGAATTGAAGCAATAAAAAATACATAAGGTTTGGAAAGAATAATAAAAAGTGGAAGTTTAATTAAAAATATTTCAAGTGTCAAACCTTATATAATAACAAATAACCTGTATCTGATAGATACTTGATAAGTAACTAATAAAATCAACGAGCTTGCCAAATTAAGAATCTACCAATAAGAGATTTTTTATTTAAATTTGTAAGTTAAATGGAATTTTTAAACCCATTGTTTCATACAATAGTATAAATAATTGTTCATCACAAAAAGGATCGTTTTGTGTGAATGAACGGTTGTTGTAACAATTATAAGAAATGTTCTTATATACAATGAGCAATTTTTTACTGGATAATAATAATGGCTAAAGACATAAATGATACAAAAAATTATAAAAAAATAATTCGCTGTATTAATAAATGATATGAGAAGTAATAATAAATCGGTTTATAAATGCAACATTTCATTTCTATTTAGGAAATATTTACAATGTATACAAATAGGACATAATATAATATCAATATGATGTCCATAGCCTAAATATGATATTAATTGTTTATAATATGTCGTGCAAACCTTACTAAGATCTGTGCGGGAGCGATATAGGTGCGTATATTAAATAAAATTTGAGGAATTAAATAATAAGTTATTTGATATCATATTTGAATTATTTAATGTGTTAATTATTTCAACAAATTAGTACAGTGTGTTAAACATGAATCCTTCACCAATATTTTCAAATAGACCTTTGGAATAAGACGTATTTGTGTATGAGTAGTCATACGAATATATCACATTGTCTCACTTAACCTTAGCATGAATAGATTTTTTTTATTAAAAGCATAAATAAAGGAGTCCCATTTCAAATTCAAAGAAGGAATTTTGCTAAATTCAAGCAAAAAATCAACCGTTCGAATTGAACAATGCCTTTGTAGTCCAATTTAATGTTTCGTAATTTATTTGCCACCTTTAGATTGTAAGATGTAACGGTCGGTTTTCTGAGGGCTCGCTAGATGTCGCCACGTATATTTATACAAACTGTACAATGATTTCATTAAAAGTTTCGCTTGATTTCCGATATCAATACAGGTGTACCTTTGGTAGCTAAATTGTTTTAAGTACTTGTTTAATTGTAACAATTTCAGAATAAATACTAAGCGGCCCTGCCTAGGACGGGTGAATAGTCACAAACCATCATAGATAAATCTAATTGTCTACGCGCGTGCTTCTTATTTATGCCTACCCAATACAACCATGATACGCGTTCATGCTTTGAATACAGAGTATTTCTATAAGAGCAGTATAATTTTCAAGTACCTATCTATAATAATTATAATATTTATACTTCTCGGTTAAATATTATAATATAACATGCCGCATGCACATAAGATTTTATATTGATTACGCGCGCAAGACTTACGAGCCAATTGCAAATATTTTATTTGTCAGAAAATTGTTGGTAATTCATTGATACTTTTGCAAAAGTCCATTGGGAATCAGTGAACGGATAGATGTTGTAGTTTTAAATTAAAAAAATTACTGTTTATAATTTCGCAACAAAAGAAATCTCACCAGCCAGTGATACTAAAGTGTTGTAGTATCCAGAAATTTCACAGTGCGAAACACTGATCTAGCCAAAATGGTAGCTGATAAGTACTAAAATAGCTAGCAACTAAATAAAAACTAACGCGGACGCCCTTTCTCAGGTAACTAAGTTTTCTGGAACTTTCTCTGGTCAACGGATACATTTATTAAGGTCACTTTTATACTCAGGGTGTGAATGTATAATACATGCCGGCGACAGCTATCGGTTCGGTAGACCCTTTAATAAAACATATGTGTGAACTGTAGATAAAATCACATTTGAATTCTGCACGAATAGGGGTTTCGGCGCGTAAACTTCTGAGGTGGTTTTGGCATGTTATTTTAACGTCTTGATTGGATGAGCGGACCCATGGCGGAGTCGCGGCGCCAAGGTCATTCTTTGCTACAATATTGATTTATATTGGCACTGACAGTATATACAAGCGAAGTAATTACTGTTACAACTGCGTATACAAATAGATTAAACGGTTGTTATAATATTCTTAACTAATTTCCATATAAGAATCTGGAGATTTTCTAAGAGATCCTATCCAGGCCGACATGGCTCACGCACGTTCCACTGCACGGACTAAGTGCGGAAACCAACCCCACTAACATAGAAGAGATCCTATGTTCTAGAGTAAAATTTAATGTCGACAAAATGTATAATCCCTATTTTGGAATTGTGATGAGTTCATTTTTAAACACAGTCTGATTGTTCTGGGTTTAAGAACTTGATTTAAGATGGAGAGAGCTTGCCAAGAAAAATCACTTAACATGAGAGAAAACGCTTTTCAAGCAATTTTGGTTGTTCCAAAAATGGGGGTGTCAATCACATGATAATTTAAGGTAAGCTTTTAATGATGGAAAGGAGTCGAGAGTAATAAGAGAAATAAAGGAGAGTAATAAGAGAAATAAAAAATTGATATAGATCCTCGAAGTATCTTGCGGAAAAAAGGCGATTGATGAACTGTTTTGTCGCATCATACCAGACAATAATGGACCAATTTACAAAATCTAAAGATTGAAATTACAAAATCGATAGGCCTATAATAGATTTAAAGTTTATAGGCATAGTAAAATAACCTTAAAAGAGCCTTTACTGAAATATTACTTAAGTGATTCTTAGTACATTCAATTAGGCGATTAGTCGTCAGCGTGAATTTTTGTAAACGGATTGAAAAGTGGCCTTTTGGTCACTGGATAACTTTTTCATTACACCTTTTTTACATTTAATAATGCACGCAAATTCAAAGGTCAATGTAATAGTCACAGAAAACCTAAGCGAAGAATTGAAAAAAAAAAACATTAAAAGTAAAGCTCAAGTAGCTCTTTCTATACGTGATATTGTCAGAAAATAATTTACACGGACTAAATTTTACCATTAAAACAATATATCCCAGTGTTTATTGCCATTTATCGCTTCATTCAATAATAATATTTGCCTAAGGCCTGAAAACTGTTTTTATGTAACAATGATATTGAAACATCCTCAAGTTTATGATATTCCGTAATTCAACGGAAACGTCCTTTTTGCACTCTATTAAGTGTACTCCTAATAGCGGAGGCAAAAGCTGATGGAATTTAAAAGTAAAATCGCTTTAAAAATAAAAATGTCATAGAAAAGTCAGGAAAGGCCGCTGGCGATACCGGTGAATGCGTTCTAAGAATTGTCATTAGGCTGCGAGGCGCCAGTCGGGGCTTATCGATTTTATCATTTTCCAACATGCCGCATAATCTTATTGAATAATATTTTTAACTTTATTGGAGATCTGATGTGTTTCAGACGGGACCAAAGTGATATGGGACGGTGTAATGATTGTTTTCGAATGTATTTGCCATTTGGTCACAATTGGATTCATCTTTATATCGATATATATTATATTATTTACATTGATATCTTTTGCGGTCAGCAGTTCAGGGTTAGAAAAGTTACTCTTGTATACACATAAATAAGGGTAAAGAGGCTGTAGGGATTTAATTAAATAATCCTTTTATAGAATTGCTTGGATTACTTTTTAATTAATTCACCCACTAATTGGCTAAAAATAATTACCAAATGTTTTTTAAATTTAAATGCTAGACTGAAGATGCACTGATAATGATGTATGCTCATTCTGATGGTCTTACGGGTTGCGTACCTTCGTTGCCAAAGCTGGTTAAGGAAAATTGATATGCGGGCTATTTTGGGAAGTTTGTATTCAGCTTTAGGCTACTACATGTTAAATTAAAATTAGAAAAAGTATTTTTCTATTCGGAACATTGTTATTAGCCTGAGAGGTTAACTCTCAAGTACCAACCAACCTGATGAAAAATAATGACGTCTATCTATTATATAATAATACTTAAAGCGTAACAAACAAACAGACAGACCCAACAGAAAAAAATATTTAGCCAAGTTGAATAAATTTGGTTACTCAACAAAGTTAGCAAATACAGTTGTTGATTTTTAAATCAAGCCCTCTATGACGTCGCTACTCGAAAAATATCCGCGGGGTCCATTCCGCAATGCGAAAATTCCGCGCACAAACAAATATTCGCGTGTAATTTTAAACTTTCAAATATAAAAGTCAAACGCTTCAAGTGGAGTACCGCTATTGAATAGGCGCATTCGTGATATACCCTTCCGCAGATGCAAGCTCAACATTCTAGTGATGTTGCGATCGAGTTTACAAAGTGGCATTGACGTGTGCATTTGTACGTTTCAGAATCAAACTGGATAATTAAAGCGTGTGCAAGTCACTTTTGCATATTTCTAGGACTTATTCAATAACTATATGTATTTGAAAACTTTAACGTGCTGGTATAATCTTTTGGAACATTGCTTAAAAGATTTTCTTTATTGTCTTAGGCCCGTATTCTAGAACGAGACTCAAGTATTGATCTTTACTTGGGTTGAGTTAGAAGGGATGAATGACGACCCATCTGGTGTAATGGTCAAGACGTCGGCTGCAACACTAAGGGTTCCGGGTTTGATCCCCGGGCAGTACAAACATTTGTGTGCATGAACATGTCTGTTTGTAATGGTCTGGGTGTTTTCTATGTATGATATGTATGTATTTACAAATATATATATATATATATATATAAGTATGTTTATCCGTTGTTTAGTACACACATTACAGGCTTCACGATTAACTTAGGGCTAGATATCGCTGTTTGAATGTCAGTGGATATATTTATTTATTTAAATACAATAAATTGCGCCATCCCTTTCTAACTCAATTTAAGTAAAGATCAACATTGAGTGTCGTTCTAGAATACGGGCATTAGTATGGTAGTGAATTTTTTTTTAGTGAACCATATGCATTTAAATACACGATATTTTAGCAAAGCTTATATTTCAAAAAACTCAATACATAATTATTTTACGTTACGTGCTTGTCTGAAGTAAGCATAAATAACCTCACGAGGAGCGCACTCTTGTATTTAGTGACGGGGACACTGTAGGTAGTTAAATTACTAGTGTGTGGACAGAAACAAATTAATATCAACAGTTATTGGTCTTACACTGAAACAGAAACAGTTTGGCTTCACAAAAAATAAAAAATACTACTGATGCTGGGATTGCACTTATTAAGCATATTTTTGATGCCTGGGAGGACAAACATGATGCAATAGGAGTTTTTTGCGATTTGTCTAAAGCTTTTGACTGCGTCGACCATAAAACACTTTTATTAAAGTTGAGACATTACGGTGTATCAGAATGCTCATTGAGTCTTGTAGAATCTTACCTCTCTGAAAGAGTTCAAAAAGTCTGTATTAATGGCACAAAGTCGCATGGTGCCCTTTTGCACATGGGAGTACCCCAGGGTTCAATTTTAGGCCCTCTATTATTTCTAATATATATAAATGACCTCCCTTACTATTGTAAAAGTCTTTCGGATATAGTTCTATTTGCTGATGATACGTCATTGATTTTATTATTAACAGACGTAAGGAGACTTTTGACGATGTAAATAGAGCTCTGTCTCAAGTAATGCATTGGTTTACTGCTAATAATCTTTTACTTAATGCAAAAAAACTAAATGTATAAAATTCACTATGCCCAATGTAAGGCAGGTCGAGACCAACATAACTCTGAATAATGATCAAGTGGAACTTGTAAACTCCACTGCATTTCTTGGTATAACTTTAGATTCAAAGTTACAATCGGGGCCTCACATTGAATCACTGGCTGGTAGACTTAGCTCGGCAGCTTATGCTCTTAGGAAGATAAGGCTTTTGACAGATGTAGAAACAGCAATATTGGTTTATTTCAGTTATTTTCATAGTGTCATGTCATATGGTCTACTGTTGTGGGGTTCAGCTGCCGACATTAATACAATATTTGTACTACAAAAAAGAGCTATTCGTTTTATCTACAACCTTAGACCCCGTGACTCTCTTAAGGAACTTTTTAAAGAAATAAATATAATGACTATAGCATCACAATATATTTATGAAAATTTAATTTACGTCCGTAAATACTATCATACCTTTAAAAAAAATTGTGACTCACACAATTTTAATACTAGGAATAGAAACAAACTTGCTGTTCCGGACTTGAGACTACATAAAGTAGGTAAATCTTTTATAGGAAGATGTATAAAGTTTTTCAATAAGGTACCGCAAAATATTGTCGAGTTACCTTTACACATGTTTAAAGCTAGAATAAAAAACCACCTTTCTAAAAAAGGGTACTACACTATTGACGAATATTTATGTGATAAAAATCCTTGGTCTTAAATTGCTCAGCTATTTCAGTGTTTATGATATATTGTTACATTAAGTAATTGTTTTTAAAAAGGCTACACTGTTGAGTTTTCTTGGGTGCTTCATTCTCAACAGGCCAATCCACTGAAGCGCTTTTTTTTCAAAGCATCAAAATTCATATTTTTAGTTTAGTATTTTTAATTGTTTTTATTATATTTTTGTATATTTTTTGACGTTCATAAGTGCTTTTTGTAAGCCTAATTTGAATAAAGAATTTTGAATTTGAATTTGACACTAAATCTGTCACAATTAGGCGTATTGTTTACGATAGTAAGTGATGATCAGTGAACTGGTCGTCCTTTTCACTTCATCATATAGGAAATGCATTTCTATGTATTTGTATATAACTTATTTTTTAAATAAACCCTCAAGATCGGAGCTCAACAGTCCACACCAATGAGCGACTGACGCTAAAACGTACGTAAGATATAAACTAGGCTATAATTTAAACATACCATGCGTAAAGAAATACATATACTAGGGTAACAGAAACATAAAGAAATTACACTTATAGAAAATCGAGTTTATATTACTCGTACAATATTTCTAACCATAAACGCAATATATATAATGCGTAGTAAATAATTCATATAAAATATTATAACATACAATTTATTTGTACAACTTAGCTTCGGACTTAAATATTTATATTGTGCGAAAAGAAAATGAGCGAATTTAGTTGCTTGCTCATAGTTCTGAAATCAATATGAATTGAGCCTATTTAAGGCTAAGTGAATAGGCATTTTCAAGGTTCATTGATCGTCCTAGTCTTCATTTTGCTTTACTTGGTAGAAGTTAGTCGTGTAATGATTAACCCACAAGATATAATACGATGAAGTCGGCCAATCCGCACTGGGCTCGCGTGGACGACTAAGGCCTTTACACCCATGTACGGGTAGGCTCGTGCCCCTCGGTGGGGACATTTAATGAGATGACGACGATGAAGTTAAATAACTTTTTTAATACTGCGACTAAAGTAAGGTTTGAAATACTTTTATGTTAACGGGTTAACATATGTAAAATTTACACAGTAGCACACGTCTCTCCATAGGTATTTCTTGTAGGCTTGTGGGCATCAGTATGACGTTTTTAGACTAATTATATATTAACTTAATTATTTATTAACAGTACCATTGAAACCTTTATTAAAATAAGCGCACTTACTACATGATCATTAAAATAAACCAAAATAATATTTTAATTTGACGACACTTTTATTAACAGATTGCTCGTGTAATAAGGATTAACAAGCTTACTAAGCTTTCATTTCCACGCGGAATAATTGCAGTCACAACTTATTACTAACATAATATTAAGTAACAAACAAACATCATTCTGTAAAATGTCCCTGCAAATTAGGGCATTCTTACTTTCGGCTTTACTTTTACGGTAAAACTTTCAAAGTACATTGGACGTCCGCATCTGCTTCCTTTTCCGTTCAAAATGTGAATGGCAACACCCACTTCCGATTAAATCTTCGTGTGCCAAACTTCCACGGTGTCCGTGCGTAAAACTCTGTGTGGAAAGTTTTCCTTGCTGAAACATCTGAGGGTTCTAACAATACTTGGGACTAGCTCGTTGGTTCGGATATTTAGCCGGGTAAGGTCAATTCAAAAAAAGGTATTTGGATAGATTTAATTTAATTAGTATGAACATAATTTAAAATTATGCTGAGATTTTTAGGCTTAATGTGATCTAAGCGTTAAAAAAAAGGAATTTTAAGATCAGTTAAACCTTTGAAATAATTTTGAATTATGAAAATTACCAATATTTATTATAATGCCTTTTTAAAAAGAAACATAGTAAAATAATATACGTTTTTATACTAGGTGTATGTTTTCAGTAAATATTGTCGAGTTCTTTTAGAAAAATACCATTATTCTTTGTCATCCAGAAGGGTTGGAAACGACTAAAAAAACATTTTGTTTAGGTACTTTTAGGATTGATTTTTATTTTCATTTGGTGTTACATACAATCACAGATAAAACAAATAATACACCTATGAATGTCAAATATAATTTACAGCAAAATCCACTACTACTACGGAAACATTCTACGAATCTAAGATCTATTCCCCACAATTAACTATTCTTTTACAAAAAGGTTCTTTTTTTTCCTCGGTCCATTTCTGTATAATAGAATTCTGAAATCGCCTTGTATGAACTTAATTCTTTTGACTGCAAACATAATACAATTTCCTTACTTCTTGCAAAATCTTACCATGAATCCGAATCCTACTTCGACACGTTTGCATAGTCAATAAAACTCTGTCAGTATCATACATCTTGTACACTACGCTCCATTTAATCACATTGTATACTTTCTATTGATGCACTTATTGTACTATATGTAGTAGTGTTTATATTTTGAGACGACCAACTCCAGTTGTTATGTATAAGGACCTATTGTTAACATATGTTTTCTACATAGCTTTTAGTTCATTCCCGATATGATGAGGGCCTGGCGACCTGTACTACCGGTATCTATATACCCATAACAGGCGCCAGTCGCTCACAAACTGAAATTGTTTCCAACTGTTATGTTGTTAAAATGATAAATTCTGTTATTGTGAGTGAAATAAAGGTTATTATTATTCAATAGCTCCGTAAAATAGCAGTATTTTCTGTGTTTGAGGTTGGGGGCACTGCAGCTTGTAAAATTATCGGACCTAGCATACTACAGATGCTCGGGTGACGGGTGCAGGGTACAGTTGACGGAAAATAATGACTACTTCCTTTTATCGATTTCTTTCAACAGTGCTTCTTCTGTCATGTTCAGGCGTATCACTTGCCACCAGGTAAGAGAGCTGACCGCCTTGTTCACTTATAAAAAAGGGTTTTCATAAAAAATGATTTCACTACCCGTGTTTTGGGACTTTTGTAAACGTACTAAAAGTTTATTGCCTTCCTGCCAAATTTCTGACTACATAGGGTTTTTCAGTATGTATTTGAGAAGAAAGAAAACAATGTAATTTACTTATTTCATTCTTTCAATCATAACAATTAAAACTTCACGAGTTGCTAGCTGAGTTTTAGTATAGTAATGATACTTTTTGAAGTTTATGATCAAAGTACGTGAAGTTTTTGTATTTTTATAAATACCGTAAATAGTAATTCTACAATGCTTACTTCTTTGAACGTATATTAAGACAACTCAAAAGTGTCTAGAATAGATATAATTCAATAAAGTTATTTTAAGTTGGCGAATATATCGATTTCAGCTAATTAATTCAAAGCGAAGTTATTGGTAAGTATATTATGATCATTCTTAGAAATTAGAGTGCGTCCTTTGTTACGCTAATGCATTTTATTACTCTTTTAAGGGCAGGTATTGCTAGTTCAGTCCTTTTATTTGATGTAATTTATTTGTTGTAAGATGGTAAGGGAAATGATTATCGGAAAATACAATACGAGTAAGTCTTTTATTCCGCCTGTATTCACATAAAAAATAATAAATGGAAGATTTCAATATAAAATGAACCTAAGTTTTATAAAAATTACGCAGTATTTATTATTACGTACATGTGGTAACTTTGTAATGTATTTAGCATACAACATTTCCAATTTTGATATAATCCGAACACGTGTAGTTCTAAACATACACTCTAACGACAATACCTACGGAACCGATGAATAAGAACGTTTGTCAAATTGATGTTTGCTTTGGGTCCGACACGAACATTATACAATAGTCGAAGTTACATCGATAGACACTAAGTGGACACTTGCCTGAAGAGCATTGATTTTCCAACGCTTCAATAAACGATTGTTTACCTTAAAACTACGCTGTATGTATTTGTAACACTAATATTTCATGGCTTGTTTGTTTTTTAATGGCGTTTATCTCAGGAACTACTGATTTGTATACATTCTAACCGGCAACCGTCGAGGCGACCGATGTTAGATCTTTGCAAAAACATTTAAGTGAATAAATAGAGTGACAATTTTTTTAAATTTACATTTTCCGTCTGGTAGTCTGCCTACTGTTTCTTAAAAAAGCTTGCATAGAACTGATGGCTGATGGGCTTGACAGGTTTTTGATTGACGTTCGATGGAAAAAGAAACTTCTGGACTGATGCCCTAGTGATGGTGTTAAAAAGCAGCGTAACGCAGCAGACGTGGACGACGCTCGAAAACCTTTCTGCTCCATCGGCCATTGGTTCTAATAGTGCCCTGCCGACTGCCACTTCAAATAACTAATCCAGTCGGCTCTGTCGGTCACTTTAGTCTCCTACGGATATCTTCATTTCGGATTTTATCACATAGAGAAACACCTAACATGGCTCTCTCCATAGTACGTTGAGCAACATCGAATATTATTTCGGTCACCCAGCCAACCGTCAACCATTGCCATAGTTGCTTGACTGGCTAAATCATCAACGAAACACGGTAGTCGCTACGCTATTGGACCTCTATATTTATTTCGATAAACTATCATCATCATCTCATCTTATTATATGTCCCCACCGAGGGCACGAGCCTACCCTTGTATGGTGTATATAAGGTTCTTTGTAATCCACGCGGGCCCAGTGCAGATTGGCCGACTTCAAGCACAACCTTTGAAGCTCTTCGTAGGCGTACGTAGGTTTCCTCACGATGTTTTCCTTCACCGTAAAAGCGTCGGATAAACGTACATATAATTTCTAAAATTCGAAAACACATTGGTGGGTGGCCGGATTTGAACATGCACCCTCCAGATCGGAAGGCAACAGTCCACACCAATAAGCCACCGACTCTCTTACTAACGTAATATTGTCAAAATATATTGTTTTGTATATTCTTCTACATACTATGTCCTTCAAAGCAGAAATAATATATCTCAATAAAGATACCATTAACTGCTAAGCTGCGTCCATATTAATGGAAAATAGGCTTACAATATTTCACGATGAAATAACGTATGCTCAGATAGTGAATAATCTATCGATGTAACTTCGACTATTGTATAATGTTCGTGTCGGAGCGTCGGTGGCTCAGTGGTGTGGACTGTCGCCTCCTACCGGGAGGGCTGAGGTTCAAATCCCGACAGTACCAATGTATTTTCGAATTTTCGAAAATATATGTACGTTATCCGACGCTCTTCGGTGAAGGAAAACATCGTGAGGAAACCTTCATGCACGCCTGCGAAGAGATTCGAAGGTTGTGTGTGAAGTCGTCCAATCCGCACTGGCGCCGCGTGGACGACTAAGGCCTAATCACCCTATACGGTAGGCTCGTCCCTCGGTGGGACGTTTAATGAGCTTGATGACAGATGTAATACAAAATAACTCAAATTACTTGTTACGTATAGAGCTGCGATATTTGTAAAATAACATTGTTATTCCTTTACTAACAAACTTATTTATCATCGTATGATCGAAAAATACGACTGAATTTAGCAAACGTATATATATGAGTGACAAAAATTGTACCAGGAATTTGATTTTTTTTTGTGATAAATATTTGTTTTTATTTATTAACTTATGGGTAGTGTAGAACTGATGACTGGTGGGCTTCATAGGTTCTCGATCCCTGACCAGATGGACTGATGACCCAGTGGCGGAAAGCAGATGAATGTCGATTGACTGATGGATCGGGTCTCGGTAAACATATTACGCTGCAATAATGATAAATACAGGTTGGCAACTGTAGTATGTACTCAAAGGAGAGCGTGTATGAAGCCTTTTGCGTTTGTGTTTTTTTATGTTTTAGAGTGCACATAACGGTCATGACGTTCACCTGGTTATAAGCGATACGTTCGAGCATGACAGAGTGGCTTTGAAGGAAAATTAATAAGTGATAGACAGTTATTATTCTTCATCAATGCCACACTCCGCCCGTCACCAGAGACAACAGATGTAAGGTCTCTTAAAGCCGGTTATTTTATTAGTTACAGTGCCCTCACCACGATACCTAAAAGTGCCATAACACTCCTATTTCACGGGACGATATATGGCACTGCGGTGATGCCTACCTAGACGACTCTGTACCGAGTTTACCATCTAGTCGTGGTACTTCAATTGCAACTATTTATTGACTTTTGTTATACTGGCTTTGCTTTTATTACTATAGCTATGTAGCTTTACCGGGAAACTGGCGATTTGCTC